>JAJOZX010008506.1:0-50000 GCA_023014485.1 Bathynomus jamesi
CAAATATAGTATATTAGTATATTCGAGACAGCTGCATTGCACCATTCTAGATTGGTACCTAGTATTTTTTGAATATTCCGGAAATATACCGAAAAGCACTAAATACTCTGGAAAATCAATGGAACAGAGACCCATCTGCAATAGCTATACCAAGGAGCAACCAATGTGCGGAACGTGCCATTAAGGTGATGCAAGAACTTTACGTAAACTGTAAAAATAAAGACAACCTTAATCACAGGTTTATTTTAAGCAATAAGTAAAACAATTAAAACAATAATAGAGTAAATGTATAATATTGTATTTGTATAATTAATATGTATTGTATAGGTATAATGTTGTATAATATAATATATGTTTATGTATAATAATTGTGAAGTAAACATGCAAATTTCTATTTATATTTTATTAATTTTTTATTTTTATTTTGGGGTGAAGTTTTTTCAAAATATATCAACAAAACTGTTATTTCATTGTCAGGGGGCAAACGTTCATCGATTTATGATACAGGAACATGAGGTTATAAAAATGTAATAACCCTAATGTATATACTGGTCAATACAGTGTATATTGTTTGAATGAGTTCATTGATATTGCGTTTATTTAACTATATAATATATATATATATATATATATATATATATATATATATATATATATATATATATATATATATATATATATATATATATACAGGGCGTCCCAAAAAAAATGTATACACACTTTAAATAATTATAAAGGCAGTGTTTATTAAAATACATTCATTTTCAAAATGTAATAGAATCTACAGACATCATTTAATTGTTTGTCAACGCCTGTTTTCAAACTGACGTCCGTTCTGGTCCAGGCACTGCTGATAACGCGAAGCAATGGAATCGCAAACATCACGAAACATTTCGTTTGGTATTTGTGTGCATTCTCGTTCAATGGCTGCTCTCAATTCAGCGACTGTTGCAGGTTTTATAGCTAGACTTCTCTTTTAAGTATCCCATAAAAAAAGTCTAGTGTGTGAGGTCTGGTGAACGCGGAGGGTATTCTACGAAACCCCTTCGTCCAATCCACATCCACATCGTGCCAAGTACCACTCGCAATACTCCACTCTTCGGTCCGGATCATCATCTTCATTAATAGCATGGACTAATCTGGAATGTAACTTTCCATTGACAGCGCTTCAAAATGCGTTGGACAGACGATTCTGAAATTCCTACCTCACGACTCGCTTGCCGCATAGATTTTCTTGGACTTTGGTGATACGTTTCCAGTACTCTTTCTTGCTTTGTGGGGCTTGTCGATGTCCGTGGTCTTCCGGAACGCTTCTTGTGGACATTCTGAAACAGTTCCATCGGCTTCAAACGTATCTCTAATTCGAGTGATGGTAAGTCGCGTTGGTGGATCTGTTTGAAACTCCCTCCTAAACTGTCTTTGCACTTCAACTGCGTTTTCACACTTCCAGTAGCATTTTAGAATGAATTTCCTTTGTTCAAAGCTTAGTCTGACTGCCATTATTAATTCTAATGGGTTTAACTTGGAAAGAAAGAAACATCAATTGAGCTATCAGCTGTTAAAGTGTGTATACATTTTTTTGGGACGCCCTATATATATATATATATATTACCGAACGTACAACTGGTATTAAGTTAATTAATGAACTTCAGAAATTTCAATTAAATTTATGATCATCAAGTCCAGTCAATGAAAACGCTCACATCGCCTGCATATACAATATCCCCTTCTCTCGACATATATTTCCCCTCTGTATAAAACTAAAATGATTTTGGGATGATTTATATCGAACACATGGTTCGGTATGAGACCGAAATCGCGAGTATGCAAGGGATTAGAACCCTCTGCAGGGAATACAGATATAATAAATGCCTTTGCTTTCAACTATGAATTACAATTTTGCTACCTAGCGTTGAATTATGTACCCGCTGACTTAGCTCAACTTCGGCTTTCATACACGCGATGATTGAGTTATGCTTCCGCTCTCGCATATTAATAAGTTTACCAATTTTGAATGCTCGAAATTTGATGTATCATTTAATATTATTTGCGCTTTATTTAGGATTTAATTTGTAGCTTCATAACCTTGGAATAAAAAAATCACTATTCCACGTAAATTGTTATACAGTTCGAGAGTTATCAGTGAGTTTTGGAAAAATTGAAAAAGTTGTGCAGAAAGTTATGATGCCCAGAGAAAGGTTCTTTATATTTATAAACCACACACACACACACACACACACACACAAAAGTTTACAGAAACCAAAATATTTTGTTAGTTTAACATCAATTTAACAGCAGAGAAAATAAGCATGGGTAGCGCATTAATTGCAAGACTGAATTCGGTTAAATTAGTCATTTAATTGTTAAACTGTGACAGTTTTTTCGTTGTAATAGTCTATATTTATAATTGTATATTCATACAGATATAAAATTATAGATACAGATAGATATAGATATAAAATTATGGATAAAAATAAATATAGATATAAAATAGTAGATATAGATATAGAATTAGAGCTGTGAATAGATACAGATATAACATTTTATAGATATATATATGAAAATTATAGATAATATATATATATATATATATATATATATATATATATATATATATATATATATATATATATATAAGTAAATACAGATATAAAGTCATAGATATCTATAATTTTATATCTATATTTATCTCTACCTATAATTATAGATATTTACAATTTTATATCTATAATTTTAAATCTTTATCTATCTGTATCTATAATTCTTTATCCATATATTTATTGTTTAGTATGCAGCTCCGAAATTATTCCTTTATTGAATTAAGAACAGCAATATACAAAAGGTTTTACATACATCAATTATTTCTGTTTTCTCTCGAGGTTCCTCTTTGCTTGGTAACATAGAGTCAGTGTTTTATTTTAAAAGAGACAAATATATTCTGTACCTTTAGTTGAAATATCAGCTATTCCAGTAATGGTTGTTATAGATTTTACACAGGCACAAGGTAAGACTAATGAGGATAGACGGGGCATGACTAAAAAAGATTTTAATTTAATATAATCTTTCTTATAAAAAACAATGAAAGTAAGAAATAGTTATTGTGGAGTACAAATAAGCTTCAAAAGTATGAGCATTTTTGACGACCATCCTTCAGTACGAAGGAGCTTGAAAGAAGTAGAAAAGGAAAGGTTGAAAAAGGTAGATGTCGGGGAACTGGTATTTCTTAGAAATGATAAAGCAACAAATATAGCTAACAAACTATTGTGTTGTATTATGTGTTTTCAATGTATTATTGATATAACACTGATCCATCAAACTTTAGCTAAAGTCACTTAAATTTAAAGGAAAACACACACACACACATACACATACACACACGTTTGATTACCCAACAAAACCGCGAATTCACATATTCAATTCTGTATCGTGACATTTACACATTCTAGAAAACCTAATAAGTTTAACCAAACCTACCAAACCTTACTTAATCTAGCATAACCTAATCAAACCTAACCTTAATTATATCCCTTTTTTCCGTACTTTCCTGTTATCCAGGACCCCAGACTTTTTGCAGAAAATATCACAACTTAACCTAGCCAATTGTCAAGGGGGCATACAGTTGACCTAACCGGAAAGCACCGGTTTTTCTGTTATTATTAATAATCTTTTAAAGTCTCATTATGGACATACAAGAAATACGGTGAGGTCAACTGTATACCCTTGTAGTATAAAAGATAGCATTTATAAAGATAAACCACAATGTCACTAATGTCGTGATACGCACGTTCGTGTTGTGATGGGGGCTCTATGTATATCCTCAAGATTGTCGCGATTCCGTATGGAACATACACACACACATACACACACAACAACAACAAAAGTTTTGAGTTAAAATTATAATTTATTATTATTTATTATTATTATTATTAAAATAAACTTAATTCTTTCATACACAGTCACTCACTAATACATATTATAACTTTCTATTTTTTCTTCCGACTGTTCTCATGCGTTATTTTAAACCTTGCGTAACTATTTTTAAAGATCGTAATAGCAAAATCAATATTTATACTTTATCCCGTCACCAGAACCAAACATCAAATGTCCAATTCACGAAGCATCACAGACAGACACACACAAAACGAGGAAAACTAACACAGAAACAAAATTGCTAATAAAAAAGATAATTGTTAAAAATAGCATTCTTAGCATCTGTTTCCTTTGCTTTGGTATGAAAGGTGTTCAGTGCAGTTGCTAACTGGGTATGAATATTTAAGAATTCTTTGGAACGCCATCACAAACTTTAATTAATAATATATATATATATATATATATATATATATATATATATATATATATATATATATATATAATGGTGTCCAGAAGTCCGGCATCATAGGAGAAATTCATATTTTTCTATTTCTACAAACCATAATTCATATGCTCGGGATGCCAATTTCCCGTCCACCATTCTGTTCAGTGACGAGGCTGTTTTTTATGGAAATAGTGAGGTAAATCGACAGAACACCCAAGTAAGGGAATACCTGTATCAACAATTCCCTGGTCATCGGATAGGACTTCGAGGGCCTGTGGAATGGCCAGCTAGAAGCCCGGATCTCACGCCACTAGATTTTTATCTCTGGGGCCACTTGAAAGCGCTGGTATACACAGAGAAAATTAGGAGTGTTGAACATTTGCGGCAGCGCATTATTGGGGCATGTAACACCACTACTCCTGACATCATTCACTGTGTGCTTGCTGACTGGGTATCACGTCTGAATTTGTGTATTGAAAACAATGGTGGACATATTGAGTACGTTCTGTAAATAAAAGCTTTTGTTTTGCCTTTTTTATTATTTTTCCTATGATGCCGGACTTATGTGACACCCTGTATATTATTAAATGAATTGTTTCCAACCAAAGTTATAGATAAAAATCGATAGTTTTTTCCTTACAAATTTGTGTTTCTCTCACAATCCTTTAATTTTATTTCTCCGTTTATTGTATATATATATATATATTTTTTTTTCTGTAACCCTATATATAGGCTGTAACTCTTATGTACTTCAGTGTTCCTGAGGATGTCATTAGACGAAAGCGCTTGAGCACCATTCTGTGTTTCCTTTCCTTCGTGGTTTTATTCATCATATAATATATATATCACGAAAGCGCTCGGACTTTGTGTTTCCTTTTCCTTGTGGGTTGTTTGCATATATATATATATATATACTGCAAACCCACAACGAAAAAGAAAAACGATTCCAATGCCTTTCGTGTATTCAGAGCTACACCTCGTCAGGAAAGAAAGTACTTTCCCTGACGAGGTGTAGCTCTGAATATACGAAAGGCCTTGGAATCGTTTTTCTTTTTCCTTGTGGTGGGTTTGCAGCATTCATTTATTTCACGTGTTTAATTGTGAAATTCATCCCATATATATATATATATTATATATATATATAGTCATGCGGGTTGCTTCTACAAAGCTTCAATTTAATATTTAGGAGAAATCCAATGACAAGGAGGAATGTAAATGCCATGAAAAGTCTTCTTAATGCGCAACGTTTCGAGCAATACGCTCATCATGTGTGTGTGTGTGACATCCTTTTTTTTAAGTATTATTTAGTACATATACACCAGTATTTTATATTTAGATCAGCTCATGAAGTTTTAATTAGAATAATGTAGCTACAGTTATAACTACTACTACTACGATCTCTCCTTTTCAGCACTTACACACACCCGCGTACACGCATACATTATGTATACAAATTACTTATTTATACCAAGTGCCATTTTAAAAAACTTAACAATTGTAGGCACTGTTGTTATTAAACAACTGTAGGAACTGTTGTTATTTATTGATTTCATAACAGGGTATATAAGCATTTTGGTATTCGAAGAAGCGGGGACTAAAAAAGATCCTTAAAAAGTTGGTAAATGTTTCAAAGGAAAAAAGAATTTTCCCCTTAAAACTCTTCAACCCTAACTAACGTTTCTTTTGTGCCTTATTTGATGCTATGTGGAAACTTTTAATTTGTTTTATTTAGTTAAAAACTGTTTTTTATCGGTCCCCATTAAGGCCTGTTTCCCCAATCTAGTTAAAGGCGATGTGTGGCACCCCTCACCCCTCACCCCTCCACCCACTTATGTACTCGCCTTACTAACTTCTTTTGTTGCTTTTGTTGTTGTTGTTGTTGTTGTTGTTGTTGTTGTTGGGAGGCGTGAAAGGAGACAGGAGTAACCTTGTGTGTTGTTTTCCTACTTTTCCTTAATTTGATTTTGGTTTTCATTTTGGGGAGTTTGAATTTTCTGTTTTCGCCTTTTTTCCTCATTTTCTGTCTTAATTAAATAACATACTTAACATTATCATTATTGTTATTTTTTTTTTAATTTGTCTCAGCAACTCATTTGTGTAGAATTAGAAGCATTAACGCACATTTTTCCTCAGTTAAAGGCTTCATATTGAGGCTTTCTCCTAAAAAAAAAAAAAAGTTAAAAAAATTCAAAATATCGAAATTGTAGTCCACGACCCCATTGCCAATAATACAATTACGCTTCGTCTCGTCACTAACACCATAAAACCCAATTAGAGGATGCGGAAGATAACTGAGAAGGAATATACTGAGAAAAAAGACAATTATAACGGAATCTATAAGAGGTGATGTATGCAAAATTGCTTCAAGTGAACGTTAAACGTCCTGGAAAAAAAGTTGGTTATTATATTTTAGGATGAGGTGTACAGTGAAGTAAATCAAGCGGAGTAAAGTCGAATGGAATTAGATGTATTGGAATAAAGTCGAATGGAATTAGATGTATTGGAATAAAGTCGAATCGAATTAGATGTAATGGAATAAGGTCGAATGGAATTAGATGTATTGGAATAAAGTCGAAGGGAATTAGATGTAATGGAATAAAGTCGAAGGGAATTAGATGTACTGGAATAAAGTCGAATGGAATTAGATGTATTGGAATAAAGTCGAATGGAATTAGATGTATTGGAATAAGGTAGAATGGAATTAGATGTATTGGAATAAAGTCGAATGGAATTAGATGTATTGGAATAAAGTCGAATGGAATTAGATGTATTGGAATAAAGTCGAATGGAATTAGATGTATTGGAATAAAGTCGAAGGGAATTATAGTAGATGTGTTGGAATAAAGTCGAAGGGAATTAGATGTGTTGGAATAAAGTCGAAGGGAATTAGATGTATTGGAATAAAGTCGAAGGGAATTAGATGTATTGGAATAAAGTCGAAGGGAATTACAGTAGATGTGTTGGAATAAAGTCGAAGGGAATTAGATGTGTTGGAATAAAGTCGAAGGGAATTAGATGTATTGGAATAAAGTCGAAGGGAATTACAGTAGATGTATTGGAATAAAGTCGAAGGGAATTAGATGTGTTGGAATAAAGTCGAAGGGAATTAGATGTATTGGAATAAAGTCGAAGGGAATTACAGTAGATGTGTTGGAATAAAGTCGAAGGGAATTAGATGTGTTGAAATAAAGTCGAAGGGAATTAGATGTATTGGAATAAAGTCGAAGGGAATTACAGTAGATGTGTTGGAATAAAGTCGAAGGGAATTAGATGTGTTGGAATAAAGTCGAAGGGAATTAGATGTATTGGAATAAAGTCGAAGGGAATTATAATGACCGCAATAAACCGAATAAAATCAAGTCGAATTACATCCGTTGGAATAAATTCGAATAAAGTCGAAGGAAATTAGAATGACTAATAAAACTGAATAAATTTTAATGAAATAAAGTCGAATAAAGTCGAATCTCGAAAACGAGATAGGAATAAAACTAAGTTAAAAGTAAATCGAATCGACTAGACTGGAATTAGATCAACCCACTGAAATTGAATCAAACCCACTGGAATTAAGTCGAATACGTTCGTTTAGAATTTGTTTGAGTATGCTGTAGTGATCTCGAACTTGAATTATATCGAATGGAAGAAAGTCGAAGTCTATTTATTCTTCATTCCATTTCATTATATATATATATATATATATATATATATATATATATATATATATATATATATATATATATATATATATATATATATATATATATATATATATATATATATATAATATATATAAAATTGCAAAAATTGAAAAATTAAATATGGTACTAATTGTAATGTACAGACCCCCAAGCACACCAACCTCAAAATTTTCAGATTCCATTACAGAGGTAAGAAACTTAGTAAAAGATCTACACTCTCCAACCCCAAATTTTTTCTCTGTGGTGATTTTAATTTCCCATTCATGAAATATAAAAAGAGAAGAAAAATATATGTATACATCAGGAAAAGGGGGGCACACGAGAAGACCAGGAGCAGGTAAAAATGCTACTAGCTTTAGCTGATGAATTTATGTTAACGCAAGAAATAACAGAAAACACAAGAAAAAACAACTGCCTAGATTTGGTATTCACAAACAACAGTAATCTAATTGATAATGTAGAAGTATCCCCAACTATGATATCAGACCACAATATCATTGAAATAACAACTAATATAAAGGCAACAGGAAAGGAAAGAACACGCACAACAGAAAGAAGCAAATTCGAAATTTTTAATTTTCACTCCAAAGCTATAAGCTGGGAAGATGTGACATCCAGCATGGAAGTAATAGATTGGAAAACCATTTTCGAGGCCAAGACAACGGAAGAGATGCTAATGACGTTAGAGGAGAAGACGTTAGAAATTGTGGAAAAACATGTCCCAAAGATACAACAAAGAGGAAAGAGAAGCAGGTTCGAAAGACAAAAGAGGGCATTGTTCCGAAAGAGAAAAAGAGTGACTGCAAAATTAAGTAATTGTAAAGATAGCAAAATCAGAAAAATATTAAATGATAAACTACAAAGTATCGATGTCGTCATACAGGAACAAATCGAGAAGCATACAGAAAAAGAAGAAGATGACGCTATAGAAGCGATAAAGGTTAACTCAAAGTACTTCTATAATTTCGCAAAAAGAAAGTCGAAAAACCAAGCGACTATCGGACCTTTAAAAAATGAGAACAGTGATTTATCTGATGATTTAACAGAAGTATCTGAAATATTAAAAGTTCAGTATGAATCATCTTTCAGTATCCCAAAAACTGACAAATTGCTATGCGATAGAAACGCGCTCTTTGAAGAAGAACCACAATGGGAAAGTATAAAGGATTTCGACTTTACGAAGGATGATATTACACAAGCCATAGGGAAACTAAAAACACACTCAGCGGCAGGACCGGATAAATGGAATGCCACACTGATCAAAAGCTGCAAGAATGCAATCGCTGAGCCCCTATACTGG
This sequence comes from Bathynomus jamesi, assembly GCA_023014485.1. Lineage (NCBI taxonomy): Eukaryota > Metazoa > Arthropoda > Malacostraca > Isopoda > Cirolanidae > Bathynomus > Bathynomus jamesi. The sequence goes on from JAJOZX010008506.1 coordinate 9,311, forward strand.
ATATGGAGACGATCATTAGACACGGGAAATACCGGGCATCCTGAAGAGCGCGAACATAGTCCCAATATATAAAGGAGGAGATCGATCCGAGGCCAAAAACTACAGGCCAGTGTCGCTTACATCTCATCTCACTAAAATATTTGAAAGAATAGTTAGACAGAAAATCTATGACTTTTTGGAAACTCAGAAAAAATTCAATGATAACCAACACGGGTTTCGATCAGGCAGATCATGCCTATCACAACTAATGGAACACTACAACAACATTATTGATTCACTTGAAAGTAATGAAAACTATGATGTACTATACACAGACTTTGCTAAAGCGTTCGACAAGTGTGACCACGGAATCATAATACATAAACTGAAATATATGGGAATAACAGGAAAAGTAGGGAAATGTATATATAATTTCCTTAGTGAGCGGAGGCAAGTCGTTACAGTACAAAGAGTATCTTCATCAGAATCAGAGGTCCCCAGCTCAGTACCACAAGGAACAGTATTAGCTCCACTACTCTTCATAATCATGCTAACTGACATAGATGAGGACGTTACCAGAGACAGCACAGTAACATCCTTTGCGGATGACACAAAGATCAGTAGAAAAATAAGAAACCCAGAAGACATAGGATCTCTACAAACCGACATAAACAAAATCTACAAGTGGACTGAAGACAACAATATGAAGTTTAACACCGAGAAATTTCAGCTATTACGGTACGGAAAAAGAGAAGACCTAAAGTGCATGGAATATTATACCCCAAATGGACAGGAAATTCAGAGAAATTCCAGAGCAAAAGATTTAGGGGTTGTAATGACAGATGATGCGAAATTTGAAACACAAAATAAGATAGCAGTAAACAGAGCAAAGAGAATAACGGGTCAGATATTGAGAACCTTTAAACGAAGGGATAGGAATGTAATGATTCCTCTACTGAAAACCCTGATAATACCCAAATTGGAATACTGCTCGGTCCTAACATCCCCATATAAAAAGAAGACATTAGACAGCTGGAGTGGATCCAAAGAAGCTTCACAGCCAAGATCAATGGGTGCAAAGAACTAAATTACTGGGAAAGGTTACGAGAACTAGACCTATATTCACTGGAAAGGAGAAGAGAGAGATACACCATTATTTACACTTGGAAAATAATGGAGAAACTAGTCCCTAATCTTACTCTGAATCCCATAACTCCCCAAACAACGGTGGAAAGTAGAAGCGGTAGACTGTGTCGTATTCCCAAATTGAAGGCGAGAAAAGTTTAACAAAGTGAAGAACGAAATATTCTAACTTATGCAGAGCGTTTATCCACTAGAATAAAAGATATTTGCTTAAAAAGACTCAGTAAGTTTGTTTTTTCTTTCAACTGACGAGAAAAGTCACTTTGATGTTTGCTTTTCCGTGATTCGCTTTATGAGGAAGTGTTTCAGAATCATTTATTCAACACGTATACACGCACGTACGTAAACATAGGTACAAACGAAGTACTTTTTATCATTCCTCATCCTCCGGGTTACGAAGTGGCCACTAAAATGTTTTTAGTTTTTATTTCATTATTTTTTTCGTTTTGAAATTTTAAGGAAACGCGTGCGTCTATGGTAGATTATTACGTTACACCGTATTTTGTTGCCAGACTTGCGGGGTTGACCCGCAGGGGTGACTCAAAAGTAAAAAAAAAAAAAATCATTCTGTGAACAGTGCATTTAACAAGAAAATTAAACAACTTTTGAAGGGGAATGAAATGTTACTTAAACAGTTTTTGAGTACTTCACCGTCATTACCTTATATGTATGGCCTGATTAAAACTCATAAGCCAAATAATCCTGCAAGGCCTATTGTTAGTTCTATAGGATCTATCTCATATAAGCTATCAAATGGCTTGTCTCCATTCTTAATCCTCTCCTTGGCACAATTTCACAATCACACATAAATAATAATGTAGACCTTGTGGAAAAATTAAATATTATCAGTGTCAATTACAATTTTAGATTGGTAAGCTTTGATGTTACCGCTTTATTTACAACAGTCCCGGTGGAGGATCTATTAGTGTTTCTTTCGAAAGAATTGGTTAAGCATAATTTGCCATTACCTGTGGCCACAATTATAGAATTAATTAAGTTGTGCATAGTAGACTCAAAATTTGTGTTCAATAATGAATATTTTAGGCAGAAATTTGGTATGGCGATGGGAAACCCTCTCTCCCCCATTTTGAGTAACTTATATATGGAGTTTTTTGAAAGTAAGTTATTAAGGAAGATTCTGCCAAATTATGTTCCATGGTTTAGATATGTAGATGATGTTCTTTGTCTTTGGCCAGTGACTTTAAATCTCAATGAATTCTTACCCAAACTTAATAATTTAATTCCCTCTATCAATTTTACAGTTGAAATAGAAAAAGATTCTTCGATCCCTTTTTTAGATGTTTTAATATATAGGTCTGGAAAAAAGTTTAAGTACAATATTTACAGAAAACCCACTAATAATTGTTCCTATATACATTATTATTCTGATCACCACATTAATGTAAAACGATCCGTTCTTTCTACTTTGTTTCTAAGATGCCTACGAATTTGTAGCCCTGAGTTCATTGACGACGAAATTAGTAAAATATACAAAATTGCTTTTGATTTAAAATACCCAAAGAACTGCATAGATAAGTCCTTAAAAATGGCAAAGAAAACCTTCTACGAAGTAAAGGATAAGATTCCTTATAACACAAAAAATGTTTTAGTGTTACCATTCAGAGAAAATTTCCTTGATCTGCCGAATCTGCTGAGGACTTTTAACGTAAATATTGCGTTCAAAAATTTAGATGTAATAAGAATTCATTGATTAAGAACTCCCCTTTAAGTGAACATGGTTGTGTATATAAAATCCCTTGCACAATATGTAATAAATTTTACATTGGCCAAACTGGTAAGACCCTTGAGGTACGTATTAAACAGCATCAATACAGTATAAGAAGTGGCCAGGAATCTAACGCCATTTTCATTCACGTAAGAGATACTAATCATCCCATTGATTGGAAAAATGCTTCCAAATTAAGGTTTAGTAAATCTATTGTTAGCAGAAATATACTGGAATCAAGTGTGATCAAGAATAATGCGGATTTGGTCCTTAATATTAGCCCTGGGTTGTACAAATTAGATTCGTGCATTGTCAGAAAGCTGGCGAAGGGCCTACTGTTTTCTTAACTGCATTCTTGCCCCTTAATGGTTTGCCCTGGTTAAATAAATAAATATTATTGTAAGAACTGTTAACATTCTTATGTGTCTATTTTAATTGTAATATTTCTTTCGTGTATAATCTTTGGTTGCTGGGGTTTTATTGGACTTTTGAACTGGGTTGCTTTTGGCAAAACAATTTTTTTCAGACTGTTTGTAGAAAAAAAAAAAAAAATTTTTTTGTAATAATCTGGAAGACGATGGCAACATTCCCTTTGTTTTCATTAATTTTGGGCCACTTAATTTCCTACTTCAATTAAATATTAGTGTTAATAACCATTATAATAATTTTTGTTTTTTGTTTTCTGTACTGGTGTTTTGTCTAATTTCATCTATATAGTAATTTAGCAGGCTACAGATTATGTTATCTATTTGTTATCTACGTTATCTATTCGTTTTTCATTAAATTCTTGCCAATTAATTGCGTGCTTTAATTAAATATTAGTGTTAATAACCATTATAATAATTTTTGTTCTCTGTATTGGTTTTTTTGTCTAATTTCATCTATACAGTATACTTCTTTTAAATTTGTAATTTAGCAGCCTACAGATTATGTTATCAATTGAAAAAATCTTTAGAGGGCTTTAAGGCCTTTAATTTGAGGTGCCGATTGTGAATTTTTTGCTTGTCTATTTAACTCATTTACTTTGTAATCTCCGTCTATTTTCTGTTCCTCCTTGATAATGTGAATATATCACGAAAGCGCTCGGACTTTGTGTTTCCTTTTCCCTGTGGTTGTTTGCTGATTAATAAGGTCACGTGTTATTTTGTGATTTTAGTGCATATATATATATATATATATATATATATATATATATATATATATATATATATATATATATATATATATATGAAACTTGCAAACATTATGTCAACATTTAAAGAAGGAGACGAATCGCTTCCCACAAATTATATCGTTCCTTTAGTTCGACTTCAGTAGTTGGTAAGCTTATGGAGACGATCGTTCTGGGCAAAATAGTTAATCATTTAGAAATTAATAATTTAATTAAAGATTCACGTCATGGCTTTCGGTGTAATCACTCTTATCTTACTAATTTGCTCGACTTCTTTAATGATATTGTAACTATATATGACGAGAGTAAACCGGTAGATGTTATATATCTCGATTTTCAAAAGGCGTTTATAAAGTAAGGCCTACCCCATAGGAGAATATTAGCTAAACTTCGGTCTAATAGAATTGATGGTAATGCTTTCAAATGGATTAAAAATTGGCTTAGCGGAGGTGAACAAAGAGTGGTCATGAATAGCAAAGCGTCTAACTGGAGAAGCGTAACTAGCGGCGTGCCTCAGGGATCAGTTTTAGAATCAGTTCCTTTTTTTATATCACTTGCATCGATGTAGGAATTAAGAGTATAATTTCAAAATTTGCGGATGATACCAAACTCGACGAGCAAAATCAGCGGTGAAATGTTTGAATATTCAAGAAAATATTAATAAGTTACTCGAGCGGGCAGAGATTTGGCAAATTAATTTTAATATACAGTAGATAAATGTAGATAAATCGGTAGAAACAGCGTTAAAGAAGAGTATCCTTTGCGCGACAAGAAACTAACGAGGGTTTCTGAAGAGAAAGAATTAAGTATTATTGCTGTCCGACACTCTTAAATCGAGTAAACAGTCATTGTATCGAAGCGGTTGGAAGAGCAAATAGGATCTTAGGCTTTATTTGTAGATCATTTAAATTGATGTCCGAAAAAAAAAAATGCTAACATTATACAATTCCTTCGTACGTCCCCACCTGGAATACTGATTTCAGTTCTGGTCCCCATATTTGCGACGAGAAATAGACAGGCTGGAGAGAGTGCAGTGACGTGCTGCTTAGATGATTTCCAGGCTTACGAGTAGAAACAAATCGTACGCTGCCTATTCAGAAATATCAAATTTATTCTCACTAGTAGAAAAGGCGAATTCGAGGAGCTTTAATCCAAGTGTTTAAAATGATTAAAGGTTCGACGCAGAAAAATATTTCACCTTCAGAAATGCAGATAGAACTCGCGGTAATGGACTCAAATTAGTTGGTAAAAATGTTAATTCTAACTAAACTAAGCATTTCTTGTCGAGTCTTACAACTAATTTGTGAAATGGAGTGCCAGCCAACGTTACTCAAAGAAATTCGGTCGAGTCCTTTAAAGAGAGATTAGATGCTTATCTTGCCTTAAATCCCAAGTCAGAAGCATCTGTTTGAGCATAAAAGTATTGTAGAATTTTCCCTCGGATTCTCCCCTCTTTGCTTTAAAATTTTCGCTTCACTTTAAATTTTCACAGGCTCGTAGGGACCAGCCGGAGTGTTGCTATTCGCTGTTCTTTCTTTGTATATATATATATATATATATATATATATATATATATATATATAATGTCAGTGACGTAACATTAATTAATGAATTATTTGAAATGATAATGACTGTCAGCCTTTATTGGCAGGAGATAAATCCCAATTAATAAAACCATAATAAATTTTATATATATATATATATATATATATACATATACACACATTTAACTGCAATGACCACGCAGTATATTAATGTATAGAAACGACGTAAGTATAGAGGAGTGTTCTGCACACGAGGAAGAGAAATAACGAACAAATGAAAAATGAGGTAACCGCCCGGGAATCGAACCCAGGATCTTCCGATTCCTCGTGTGCAGAACACTCCTCTATACTTACGTCGTTTCTATAGAATATATATATATATATATATATATATATATAAGCAAACAACCACAGGGAAAAGGAAACACAAAGTCCGAGCGCTTTCGTGATATATTCACATTATCTGTTCCTCCTTGATAATGTGAATATATCACGAAAGCGCTCGGACTTTGTGTTTCCTTTTCCCTGTGGTTGTTTGCTTATTAATAAGGTCACGTGTGTTAGTTTTGATTTTAGTGCATATATATAAGTATATATATATATATATATATATGGGGTGGCGCAGAAGTAGCGCACCATAGGAATTTTCAGTGTTGATTATATTATTTTTTTCTTTTACGTAGGGATGGATGGCTGCGAAAATTAACAATAGATGAGAAGGTAAGCTTGGTTTTAATGTATGGAATACCAGGTACTACAAAGCGATCAATCGGTACAAAATTTAAAATCTGTAGCGATTGATCGATTTTGTAGTTAATTTCGCTGCCATCCCCTACCTAAAAGAAAAAAATAATATATTGTGGTTAACACTGAAAATTTCTATGGTGCGCGACTTTTGAGCCACCCTGTATTTGAAAAAATAATTTTTTAATAGACGGTTTATATTGACTGTATAACAAATTTTATACATACTGTATACCTTTCATACTCTCTCTCTCTCTCTCTGCGCAAAAGAATGATTTTTGCATACAACGTAAATTTTCCCAAAACTTAAAATTTACGAAATTAATCATTATGCTCTTATAATATAAGGAACTGAAGTCTCACTAACTTTTCCCATTAGTTTTTAACTACTCTTTTTTTTTTTTTTTTTTTAGTCGTAAATTTAAAATTTGGAAAAAAAAAATTGAAAAAAATAAATAAACGGACTTAAAACTGATTTTTATAAACTAAAACAGAATTGATCACTTTTTCTCAAAATTAAAAATTTATACCATAGTATTTGGTCCCAGTTCTTATTATATATATATTATATATATATAATATATATATATATACTCAGGTAACACGGTTGAGCGAATAACTGTTGATGCATGGTTGATAGCGTTGAAATGTGGTTTATATTTGTGAGAATTCACATAAAATAAAGTGCAATCAACATTTTCAAAATACATTTTCCTAAAAGGTGAAGATGTAATGTTTGTTTCTGTATTTACTAAATAATAAATTTACATCAGTACTCATTTTCAACCCCATTTCGATATCGATATCAAAATTTGTGTCATTCAAAAATTGCTATTTCCAAATTGCCAGATCACTTTCGTTTCACTAATAAAAGGTTGATTCATCCATATTTCTTCATCATTATATCGATATACTGTAAATATGTTACCTTGGTGTGTATATATATATATATATATATATATATATATATATATATATATTCTTTCTTTTTTTGACACTGAGAACACAGACTTTTACGGATTAAGTCCAAGATAGCAAGTAAAGGCTTTACCGTTTTACATATATCGTTTCACCCAAACACCCACTCAGGGAACGAGCAGCTCGCGGCATCATTAACAAATCTATAGAAGGTCAACGGATTACTACCCATTCAATGTCATTCCCATTCGCATTTGTAGTCCGCAAATGAGAATGCACAAATTGAGAAATCCACATTTGAGAAGAGAGTTTCTTAAATAGAGAAAGAATGTCTAAATGAGAATAGCTGATATTCCCTAACCTAACCTAAACTGAACCAGAGTCGAAAAGTCGTGGACGAGAATGAGAATGTCATGAAATGGGAGTAGATCAATTTGAAAATTTCCTCCTTTGACATTTTCACTGTTGGGTCAAGGATGGAATGAAAATCACATTGTGTGAAATCATACCGAGTCAACGTACTGACGATGTTCCATACCAGTAATGTAGGACTCGAGACCGGTCTCGAGACCTTTTTTCTGGTCTCGGTCTCGGGTGCTTAGGTCTCTGTCTCGATCTCGACCTCGGCCATGGTGGTCTCGACTACATCACTGTTTCATACGTGGGTCATCGGCAACAGAAACAACAATGCTTTGCTTTATCATTCTCCATTATGTGATCCAATCCATGATCTTTCCATCTACGCTCCTCCAGCTACGTCGTGGTCACGTCGTAACACCACTTCCCCAAAGATCAGGGAAGTAAGCGACGTTGAGTCTGGGTAGTAATTGAATGGATGACTTTCCTCTGTGCCCAGATGATGTAGCAACTCCTGGTTCGAATTCCATATAAAGCTATAGATCTCTGTCATGTGACCTTAGATGTTGCGAAGAGGATATACAGCCTGCTCCCCTACAAAAAGAAAATGTTCACATGGCAGATACTGTTGGCTTTTCATAGTTGCGGGTGCATGATTCCTCAGAAGCAAGATGCACTTGAAACTTGCGTTTCCATCCTAGGCAACAAAATGTACTTGCTTCAGTTATAAACTCATTCGTATCAAATCAAGCCTAAATTTTGTCCACAAACTGAACCAAGAACTCCAATTTCAAACCTTAGGTTTATATGTATATACTGGTCGATACAGTGTATATTGTTTGAATGAGTTCATTGATATTGCGTTTATTTATATAATATATATATATATATATATATATATATATATATATATATATATATATATATATATATATATATACCGAACGTACAACTGGTATTAAGTTAATTAATGAACTTCAGAAATTTCAATTAAATTTATGATCAAGTCCAGTCAATGAAAACGCTCACATCGCCTGCATATACAATATCCCCTTCTCTCGACATATATTTCCCCTCTGTATAAAACTAAAATGATTTTGGGATGATTTATATCGAACACATGGTTCAGTATGAGACCGAAATCGCGAGTATGCAAGGGATTAGAACCCTCTGCAGGGAATACAGATATAATAAATGCCTTTGCTTTCAACTATGAATTACAATTTTGCTACCTAGCGTTGAATTATGTACCCGCTGACTTAGCTCAACTTCGGCTTTCATACACGCGATGATTGAGTTATGCTTCCGCTCGCATATTAATAAGTTTACCAATTTTGAATGCTCGAAATTTGATGTATCATTTAATATTATTTGCGCTTTAGGATTTAATTTGTAGCTTCATAACCTTGGAACAAAAAATCACTATTCCACGTAAATTGTTATGCAGTTCGAGAGTTATCAGTGAGTTTTGGAAAAATTTAAAAAGTTGTGCAGAAAGTTATGATGCCCAGAGAAAGGTTCTTTATATTTATAAACCACACACACACACACAAAAGTTTACAGAAACCAAAATATTTTGTTAGTTTAACATCAATTTAACAGCAGAGAAAATAAGCATGGGTAGCGCATTAATTGCAAGACTGAATTCGGTTAAATTAGTCATTTAATTGTTAAACTGTGACAGTTTTTTCGTTGTAATAGTCTATATTTATAATTCTATATTTATACAGATATAAAATTATAGATACAGATAGATATAGATATAAAATTATGGATAAAAATAAATATAGATATAAAATAGTAGATAAGATATAGAATTAGAGCTGTGAATAGATACAGATATAACATTATATATATATATATATATATATATATATATATATATATATATAAGTAAATACAGATATAAAGTCATAGATATCTATAATTTTATATCTATACTATTTATCTATACCTATAATTATAGATATCTACAATTTTATATCTATAATTTTAAATCTTTATCTATCTGTATCTATAATTCTCTATCCATATATTTATTGTTTAGTATGCAGCTCCGAAATTATTCCTTTATTGAATTAAGAACAGCAATATACAAAAGGTTTTACATACATCAATTATTTCTGTTTTCTCTCGAGGTTCCTCTTTGCTTGGTAACACAGAGTCAGTGTTTTATTTTAAAAGAGACAAATATATTCTGTACCTTTAGTTGAAATAACAGCTATTCCAGTAATGGTTGTTATAGATTTTACACAGGCACAAGGTAAGACTAATGAGGATAGACGGGGCATGACTAAAAAAGCTTTTAATTTAGCATAATCTTTCTTATAAAAAACAATGAAAGTAAGAAATAGTTATTGTGGAGTACAAATAAGCTTCAAAAGTATGAGCATTTTCGACGACCATCCTCCAGTAGGAAGGAGTTAGAAAGAAGTAGAAAAGGAAAGGTTGAAAAAGGTAGATGTCGGGGAACTGGTATTTCTTAGAAATGATAAAGCAACAAATATAGTTAACAAACTATTGTGTTGTATTATGTGTTTTCAATGTATTATTGATATAACACTGATCTATCAAACTTTAGCTAAAGTCACTTAAATTTAAAGGAAAACACACACACACACACACACACACACACACACACGTTTGACTACTCTACAAAACCGCGAATTCACATATTCAATTCTGTATCGTGACATTTACACATTCTAAAAAACCTAATAAGTTTAACCAAACCTACCAAACCTTACTTAATCTAGCATAACCTAATCAAACCTAACCTTAATTATATCCCTTTTTTCCGTACTTTCCTGCTATCCAGGACCCCAGACTTTTTGCCGAAAATATCACAACTTAACCTAGCCAATTGTCAAGGGGGCATGCAGTTGACCTAACGGGAAAGCATTGGTTTTTCTGTTATTATTAACAATCTTTTAAAGTCTCATTATGGACATACAAGAAATACGGTTAGGTCAACTGTATGCCCTTGTATAAAGATAGCATTTATAAAGATAAACCACAACGACACTAATGTCGTGATACGCACGTTCGTATTGCGATGGGCTCTATGTATATCCTCAAGATTGTCGCGATTCCGTATGGAACATACACACACACATACACACACAACAACAACAAAAGTTTTGAGTTAAAATTATAATTTATTATTATTATTATTATATTATTATTAAAATAAACTTAATTCTTTCATACACAGTCACTCACTAATACATATTATAACTTTCTATTTTTTCTTCCGACTGTTCTCATGCGTTATTTTAAACCTTGCGTAACTATTTTTAAAGATCGTAATAGCAAAATCAATATTTATACTTTATCCCGTCACCAGAACCAAACATCAAATGTCCAATTCACGAAGCATCACAGACAGACACACACAAAACGAGGAAAACTAACACAGAAATAAAATTGCTAAAAAAAAGAAAATTGTTAAAAATAGCATTCTTAGCATCTGTTTCCTTTGCTTTGGTATGAAAGGTGTTCAGTGCAGTTGCTAACTGGGTATGAATATTTAAGAATTCTTTGGGACGCCATCACAAACTTTAATTAATAATATATATATATATATATATATATATATATATATATATATGGTGTCCCATAAGTCCGGCATCATAGGAGAAATTCATATTTTTCTATTTCTACAAACCATAATTCATATGCTCGGGATGCCAATTTCCCGTCCACCATTCTGTTCAGTGACGAGGCTGTTTTTTATGGAAATAGTGAGGTAAATCGACAGAACACCCAAGTAAGGGAATACCTGTACCAACAATTCCCTGGTCATTGGATAGGACTTCGAGGGCCTGTGGAATGGCCAGCTAGAAGCCCGGATCTCACGCCACTAGATTTTTATCTCTGGGGCCACTTGAAAGCGCTGGTATACACAGAGAAAATTAGGAGTGTTGAACATTTGCGGCAGCGCATTATTGGGGCATGTAACACCACTACTCCTGACATCATTCACTGTGTGCTTGCTGACTGGGTATCACGTCTGAATTGTGTATTGAAAACAATGGTGGACATATTGAGTACGTTCTGTAAATAAAAGCTTTTGTTTTGCCTTTTTTTATTATTTTTCCTATGATGCCGGACTTATGTGACACCCTGTATATATATTAAATGAATTGTTTCCAACCAAAGTTATAGATAAAAAATCGATAGTTTTTTCCTTAGAAATTTGTGTTTCTCTCACAATCCTTTAATTTTATTTCTCCGTTTATTGTATATATATATATATATATATATATATATATATATATATATATATATATATATATATATATATATATTTCTGTAACCTATATATAGGCTGTAACTCTTTATGTACTTCAGTGTTCCTGAGGATGTCATTAGACGAAAGCGCTTGAGCACCATTCTGTGTTTCCTTTCCTTCGTGGTTTTATTCATCATATATATATATAATCACGAAAGAGTTCGGACTTTGTGTTTCCTTTTCCTTGTGGTTGTTTGCTTATAGATATATATATATATATATATATATATATATATATATATATATACTGCAAACCCACACCGAAAAAGAAAAACGATTCCAATGCCTTTCGTGTATTCAGAGCTACACCTCGTCAGGAAAGAAAGTACTTTCCCTGACGAGGTGTAGCTCTGAATATACGAAAGGCCTTGGAATCGTTTTTCTTTTTCCTTGTGGTGGGTTTGCAGCATTCATTTATTTCACGTGTTTAATTGTGAAATTCATCCCATATATATATATATATATATATATATATAGTCATGCGGGTTGCTTCTACAAAGCTTCAATTTAATATTTAGGAGAAATCCAATGACAAGGAGGAATGTAAATGCCATGAAAAGTCTTCTTTAATGCGCAACGTTTCGAGCAATACGCTCATCATGTGTGTGTGTGTGACATCCTTTTTTTTAAGTATTATTTAGTACATATACACCAGTATTTTATATTTAGATCAGCTCATGAAGTTTTAATTAGAATAATGTAGCTACAGTTATAACTACTACTACTACGATCTCTCCTTTTCAGCACTTACACACACCCACGTACACGCATACAGTGTGTATACAAATTACTTATTTTACCAAGTGCCATTTTAAAAAACTTAACGACTGTAGGCACTGTTGTTATTAATTGATTTCATAACAGGGTATATAAGCATTTTGGTATTCGAAGAAGTGGGGACTAAAAAGATCCTTAAAAAGTTGGTAAATGTTTCAAAGAAAAAAAGAATTTTCCCCTTAAAACTCTTCAACCCTAACTAACGTTTCTTTTGTGCCTTATTTGATGCTATGTGGAAACTTTTAATTTGTTCTATTTAGTTAAAAACTGTTTTTTATCGGTCCCCATTAAGGCCTGTTTCCCCAATCTAGTTAAAGGCGATGTGTGGCACACCTCACCCCTCACCCCTCCACCCACTTATGTACTCGCCTTACTAACTTCTTTTGTTGCTTTTGTTGTTGTTGTTGCTGTTGTTGGGAGGCGTGAAAGGAGACAGGAGTAACCTTGTGTGTTGTTTTCCTACTTTCCCTTAATTTGATTTTGGTTTTCATTTTGGGGAGTTTGAATTTTCTGTTTTCGCCTTTCTTCCTCCTTTTCGGTCTTAATTAAATAACATACTTAACATTATCATTATTGTTATTTTTTTTTAATTTGTCTCAGCAACTCATTTGTGTAGAATTAGAAGCATTAACGCACATTTTTCCTCAGTTAAAGGCTTCATATTGAGGCTTTCTCCTAAAAAAAAAAATAGTTAAAAAAATTCAAAATATCGAAATTGTAGTCCACGACCCCATTGCCAATAATACAATTACGCTTCGTCTCGTCACTAACACCATAAAACCCAATTAGAGGATGCGGAAGATAACTGAGAAGGAATATACTGAGAAAAAATACAATTATAACGGAATCTATAAGAGGTGATGTATGCAAAATTACTTCAAGTGAACGTTAAACGTCCTGGAAAAAAAGTTGGAATAAAGTCGAATGGAATTAGATGTACTGGAATAAAGTCGAAGGGAATTAGATGTACTGGAATAAAATCGAAGGGAATTAGATGTATTGGAATAAAGTCGAAGGGAATTAGATGTGTTAGAATAAAGTCGAAGGGAATTAGATGTATTGGAATAAAGTCGAAGGGAATTAGATGTATTGGAATAAAGTCGAAGGGAATTAGATGTGTTGGAATAAAGTCGAAGGGAATTAGATGTATTGGAATAAAGTCGAATGGAATTAGATGTATTGGAATAAAGTCGAAGGGAATTAGATGTACTGGAATAAAGTCGAATGGAATTAGATGTATTGGAATAAAGTCGAAGGGAATTAGATGTATTGGAATAAAGTCGAAGGGAATTAGATGTGTTGGAATAAAGTCGAAGGGAATTAGATGTATTGGAATAAAGTCGAAGGGAATTAGATGTATTGGAATAAAGTCGAAGGGAATTAGATGTACTGGAATAAAGTCGAATGGAATTAGATGTATTGGAATAAAGTCGAATGGAATTAGAATGACCGCAATAAACCGAATAAAATCAAATGGAATTACATCCGTTGGAATAAATTCGAATAAATTCGAATAAATTCGAATAAAGTCGAAGGAAATTAGAATGACTAATAAAACTGAATAAATTTTAATGAAATAAAGTCGAATAAAGTCGAATCTCGTAAACGAGATAGGAATAAAAACTAAGTTAAAAGTAAGTCGAATCGACTAGACTGGAATTAGATCAACCCACTGAAATTGAATCAAACCCACTGGAATTAAGTCGAATACGTTCGTTTAGAATTGTTTGAGTATGCTGTAGTGATCTCGAACTTAAATTATATCGAATGGAAGAAAGTCGAAGTCTATTTATTCTTCATTCCATTTCATTATATATATATATATATATATATATATATATATATATATATATAATATATATATATATATATATATATATATATATATATATATATACAGGGTGGACCATAAGTCCCAATCGGTTATAATTAAAGCGAAAATCCATCAAGTGGATTGAAAAAAAATTACGTTTAAATTTTTTAGATAAACAATAAATATTTCTAAACTTATTATAACTTTTTACTTTCTTTCAATTTTTGTATTTTCGCTTTAATTATAACCGATTGAGACTTATGGGCCACCCTATATATGCATAAAGGTGCATATATATATATATAAAGGTAACAGCCAAGAAGCTCATTTTCTCACGATACAGTGCTGAGTGTGTCCCAAGGGTCACCTTTAGACCCAGCAATGATAGGGTAAGTTGCGAACTCAACCTAATCCAGGAGTCAGCAAGTTGGAGTGAACCAGAGCCTCACCACTGAGAATCCACCGCCGTAACCACTGAGCTACCGGGTGCCCCATATATATTGAGGCTTACAGTTAATGAACAATACTGTTTCCGCTGCATTTCATTAAAAGAGAAACGTCTTTTTTTTTCTCAAATAAATTTTATGGTTTACTCCTATTTTTCATGTTTATTTTTCGTTGTTAAAATTTCTTTCTTTCTTTTCGTTTCTTACTTAGAAACACGAATGAATCAGCGCTTTCTTAAAGCGAAAGCTAATTTACTCATTACTGTTATAGGGTGTTCGGAAAGTCACTGTGCACTTATATTTATTTAATAGCATACAATAGTATAACATTGCATATATGATAGAGGTTATGGATGGGACCATCAGAACTTATAAAAGGTGTTGAAAACTAAAAAAAAAATAATAATAAATAATAAAAATAATATAAAAAATATAAATATAAAAATATAAAAATATAAAAAAACATTAATTATATAAGTGCACAGTGACTTTCCGAACACCCTGTATTTTTAGAGTGGATAAGGCAAAAGTCAGGTTCTTATTTTTGACCTAACTAACCGAGTGTTTCTTAACATCTAACAACTATTCGCGTTCGGGTGAGATTTAGTTTGATTTTGGCTCTCTTCTCCTTCTTCTATTGGAGGGGCGCTTTTGCGGGGCATTTGCCCTTGGCCCCTCCTTCCTGCATTAAAAAAAAAGATTACGGTACGGAAAGCTTTTTTCGTAAAGTGTATTGCGCATTTCTTTTGATTTATTATAAATGAAAAAGTTTAACAAAGTGAAGAACGAAATATTCTAACTTATGCAGAGCGTTTATCCACTAGAATAAAAGATATTTGCTTAAAAAGACTCAGTAAGTTGTTTTTTCTTTCAACTGACGAGAAAAGTCACTTTGATGTTTGCTTTTCCGTGATTCGCTTTATGAGGAAGTGTTTCAGAATCATTTATTCAACACGTATACACGCACGTACGTAAACATAGGTACAAACGAAGTACTTCTTATCATTCCTCATCCTCCGGTTACGAAGTGGCCACTAAAATGTTTTTAGTTTTTATTTCATTATTTTTTTCGTTTTGAAATTTTAAGGAAACGCGTGCGTCTATGGTAGATTATTACGTTACACCGTATTTTGTTGCCAGACTTGCGGGGTTGACCCGCAGGGGTGACTCAAAAGTAAAAAAAAAAAAATCATTCTGTGAACAGTGCATTTAACAAGAAAATTAAACAACTTTTGAAGGGGAATGAAATGTTACTTAAACAGTTTTTGAGTACTTCACCGTCATTACCTTATATGTATGGCCTGATTAAAACTCATAAGCCAAATAATCCTGCAAGGCCTATTGTTAGTTCTATAGGATCTATCTCATATAAGCTATCAAATGGCTTGTCTCCATTCTTAATCCTCTCCTTGGCACAATTTCACAATCACACATAAATAATAATGTAGACCTTGTGGAAAAATTAAATATTATCAGTGTCAATTACAATTTTAGATTGGTAAGCTTTGATGTTACCGCTTTATTTACAACAGTCCCGGTGGAGGATCTATTAGTGTTTCTTTCGAAAGAATTGGTTAAGCATAATTTGCCATTACCTGTGGCCACAATTATAGAATTAATTAAGTTGTGCATAGTAGACTCAAAATTTGTGTTCAATAATGAATATTTTAGGCAGAAATTTGGTATGGCGATGGAAACCCTCTCTCCCCCATTTTGAGTAACTTATATATGGGTTTTTTGAAAGTAAGTTTTAAGGAAGATTCTGCCAAATTATGTTCCATGGTTTAGATATGTAGATGATGTTCTTTGTCTTTGGCCAGTGACTTTAAATCTCAATGAATTCTTACCCAAACTTAATAATTTAATTCCCTCTATCAATTTTACAGTTGAAATAGAAAAAGATTCTTCGATCCCTTTTTTAGATGTTTTAATATATAGTCTGGAAAAAAGTTTAAGTACAATATTTACAGAAAACCCACTAATAATTGTTCCTATATACATTATTATTCTGATCACCACATTAATGTAAAACGATCCGTTCTTTCTACTTTGTTTCTAAGATGCCTACGAATTTGTAGCCCTGAGTTCATTGACGACGAAATTAGTAAAATATACAAAATTGCTTTTGATTTAAATACCCAAAAACTGCATAGATAAGTCCTTAAAAATGGCAAAGAAAACCTTCTACGAAGTAAAGGATAAGATTCCTTATAACACAAAAAATGTTTTAGTGTTACCATTCAGAGAAAATTTCCTTGATCTGCCGAATCTGCTGAGGACTTTTAACGTAAATATTGCGTTCAAAAATTTAGATGTAATAAGAATTCATTGATTAAGAACTCCCCTTTAAGTGAACATGGTTGTGTATATAAAATCCCTTGCACAATATGTAATAAATTTTACATTGGCCAAACTGGTAAGACCCTTGAGGTACGTATTAAACAGCATCAATACAGTATAAGAAGTGGCCAGGAATCTAACGCCATTTTCATTCACGTAAGAGATACTAATCATCCATTGATTGGAAAAATGCTTCCAAATTAAGGTTTAGTAAATCTATTGTTAGCAGAAATATACTGGAATCAAGTGTGATCAAGAATAATGCGGATTTGGTCCTTAATATTAGCCCTGGGTTGTACAAATTAGATTCGTGCATTGTCAGAAAGCTGGCGATGGCCTACCGTATTTCTTAACTGCATTCTTGCCCCTTAATGGTTTGCCCTGGTTAAATAAATAAATATTATTGTAAGAACTGTTAACATTCTTATGTGTCTATTTTAATTGTAATATTTCTTTCGTGTATAATCTTTGGTTGCTGGGGTTTTATTGGACTTTTGAACTGGGTTGCTTTTGGCAAACAATTTTTTTCAGACTGTTTGTAGAAAAAAAAAAAAAAATTTTTTGTAATAATCTGGAAGACGATGGCAACATTCCCTTTGTTTTCATTAATTTTGGGCCACTTAATTTCCTACTTCAATTAAATATTAGTGTTAATAACCATTATAATAATTTTTGTTTTTTGTTGTTTTCTGTACTGGTGTTTTGTCTAATTTCATCTATATAGTAATTTAGCAGGCTACAGATTATGTTATCTATTTGTTATCTACGTTATCTATTCGTTTTTCATTAAATTCTTGCCAATTAATTGCGTGCTTTAATTAAATATTAGTGTTAATAACCATTATAATAATTTTTGTTCTCTGTATTGGTTTTTTTGTCTAATTTCATCTATACAGTATACTTCTTTTAAATTTGTAATTTAGCAGCCTACAGATTATGTTATCAATTGAAAAAATCTTAGAGGGCTTTAAGGCCTTTAATTTGAGGTGCCGATTGTGAATTTTTTGCTTGTCTATTTAACTCATTTACTTTGTAATCTCCGTCTATTTTCTGTTCCTCCTTGATAATGTGAATATATCACGAAAGCGCTCGGACTTTGTGTTTCCTTTTCCCTGTGGTTGTTTGCTGATTAATAAGGTCACGTGTTATTTTGTGATTTTAGTGCATATATATAATATATATCTATATATATTATATATATATATATATATATATGAACTTGCAAACATTATGTCAACATTTAAAGAAGGAGACGAATCGC
This sequence comes from Bathynomus jamesi, assembly GCA_023014485.1. NCBI lineage: Eukaryota > Metazoa > Arthropoda > Malacostraca > Isopoda > Cirolanidae > Bathynomus > Bathynomus jamesi. The sequence goes on from JAJOZX010008506.1 coordinate 27,824, forward strand.
TTCCCACAAATTATATCGTTCCTTTAGTTCGACTTCAGTAGTTGGTAAGCTTATGGAGACGATCGTTCTGGGCAAAATAGTTAATCATTTAGAAATTAATAATTTAATTAAAGATTCACGTCATGGCTTTCGGCGTAATCACTCTTATCTTACTAATTTGCTCGACTTCTTTATGATATTGTAACTATATATGACGAGAGTAAACCGGTAGATGTTATATATCTCGATTTTCAAAAGCGTTTATAAAGTAAGGCCTACCCCATAGGAGAATATTAGCTAAACTTCGGTCTAATAGAATTGATGGTAATGCTTTCAAATGGATTAAAAATTGGCTTAGCGGGTGAACAAAGAGTGGTCATGATAGCAAAGCGTCTAACTGGAGAAGCGTAACTAGCGGCGTGCCTCAGGATCAGTTTTAGAATCAGTTCCTTTTTTTATATCACTTGCATCGATGTAGGAATTAGAGTATAATTTCAAAATTTGCGGATGATACCAAACTCGACGAGCAAAATCAGCGGTGAATGTTTGAATATTCAAGAAAATATTAATAAGTTACTCGAGCGGGCAGAGATTTGGCAAATGAATTTTAATATACAGTAGATAAATGTAGATAAATCGGTAGAAACAGCGTTAAAGAAGAGTATCCTTTGCGCGACAAGAAACTAGCGAGTGTTTCTGAAGAGAAAGAATTAAGTATTATTGCTGTCCGACACTCTTAAATCGAGTAAACAGTCATTGTATCGAAGCGGTTGGAAGAGCAAATAGGATCTTAGGCTTTATTTGTAGATCATTTAAATTGATGTCCGAAAAAAAAAATGCTAACATTATACAATTCCTTCGTACGTCCCCACCTGGAATACTGATTTCAGTTCTGGTCCCCATATTTGCGACGAGAAATAGACAGGCTGGAGAGAGTGCAGTGACGTGCTGCTTAGATGATTTCCAGGCTTACGAGTAGAAACAAATCGTACGCTGCCTATTTAGAAATATCAAATTTATTCTCACTAGTAGAAAAGGCGAATTCGAGGAGCTTTAATCCAAGTGTTTAAAATGATTAAAGGTTCGACGCAGAAAAATATTTCACCTTCAGAATGCAGATAGAACTCGCGGTAATGGACTCAAATTAGTTGGTAAAAATGTTTAATTCTAACTAAACTAAGCATTTCTTGTCGAGTCTTACAACTAATTTGTGAAATGGAGTGCCAGCCAACGTTACTCAAAGAAATTCGGTCGAGTCCTTTAAAGAGAGATTAGATGCTTATCTTGCCTTAAATCCCAAGTCAGAAGCATCTGTTTGAGCATAAAAGTATTGTAGAATTTTCCCTCGGATTCTCCCCTCTTTGCTTTAAAATTTTCGCTTCACTTTAAATTTTCACAGGCTCGTAGGGACCAGCCGGAGTGTTGCTATTCGCTGTTCTTTCTTTGTAATACACACACACACACATATATATATATATATATATATATATATATATATATAAAATGTCAGTGACGTAACATTAATTAATGATTATTTGAAATGATAATGACTGTCAGCCTTTATTGGCAGGAGATAAATCCCAATTAATAAAACAATAATAATATATATATATATATATATATATATATATATATATATATATATATATATATATATATATATATATATATATATATATATATATATACATTTAACTGCAATGACCACGCAGTATATTAATGTATAGAAACGACGTAAGTATAGAGGAGTGTTCTGCACACGAGGAAGAGAAATAACGAACAAATGAAAAATGAGGTAACCGCCCGGGAATCGAACCCAGGATCTTCCGATTCCTCGTGTGCAGAACACTCCTCTATACTTACGTCGTTTCTATATATATATATATATATATATATATATATATGGGGTGGCGCAGAGAGTCGCGCACCATAGGAATTTCAGTGTTGACTATATTATTTTTTTCTTTTAGGTAGGGGATGGATGGCTGCGAAAATTAACAATAGATGAGAAGGTAAGCTTGGTTTTAATGTATGGAATACCAGGTACTACAAATCGATCAATCGGTACAGAATTTAAAATCTGTAGCGATTGATCGATTTTGTAGTTAATTTCGCTGCCATCCCCTACCTAAAAGAAAAAAAAATAATATATCGTAGTCAACATTGAAAATTCCTATGGTGCTCGACTTTTGAGCCACCCTGTATTTGAAAAAATAATTTTTTAATAGACGGTTTATATTGACTGTATAACAAATTTTATACATACTGTATAGTGTATACCTTTCATACTCTCTGTCTCTCTCTCTCTGCGCAAAAGAATGATTTTTGCATACAAGTGAATTTCCCCAAACTTAAAATTTACGAAATTAATCATTATGCTCTTATATTAAGGAACTGAAGTCTCACTAACTTTTTCCCATTAGTTTTTAACTACTCTTTTTTTTTTTTTTTTTTTTAGCTTTTGAGTTTAGTCGTAAATTTAAAATTTGGAAAAAAAAATTGAAAAAATAAATAAACGGACTTGAAACTGATTTTTATAAACTAAAACAGAATTGATCACTTTTTCTCAAAATTAAAAATTTATCCCATGTATTTGGTCCCAGTTCTTATTATATATATATTATATATATATATATATATATAAATATATATATATATATTATATATATATATATACTCAGGTAACACGGTTGAGCGAATAACTGTTGATGCATGGTTGATAGCGTTGAAATGTGGTTTATATTTGTGAGAATTCACATAAAATAAAGTGCATCAACATTTTCAAAATACATTTTCCTAAAGGTGAAGATGTATGTTTGTTTCTGTATTTACTAAATAATAAATTTACATCAGTACTCATTTTCAACCCCATTTCGATATCGATATCAAAATTTGTGTCATTTAAAATTGCTATTCCAAATGCCAGATCACTTTCGTTTCATAATAAAGGTTGATTCATCATATTTCTTCATCATTATATCGATATACTGTAAATATGTTACCTTGGTGTGTGGTGTGTATATATATATATATATATATATATATATATATATATATATAATATTCTTTCTTTTTTTGACACTGAGAACACAGACTTTTACGGATTAAGTCCAAGATAGCAATAAAGGCTTACCGTTTACATATATCGTTTCACCCAAACACCCACTCAGGGAACGAGCACTCGCGGCATCATTAACAAATCTATAGAAGGTTCAACGGATTACTACCCATTCAATGTCATTCCCATTCGCATTTTGTAGTCCGCAAATGAGAATGCACAAATTGAGAAATCCACATTTGAGAAGAGAGTTTCTTAAATAGAGAAAGAATGTCTAAATGAGAATAGCTGATATTCCCTAACCTAAACCTACTGTAACTGAAACCAGAGTCGAAAAGCCGTGGACGAGAATGAGAATGTCATGAAATGGAGTAGATCAATTTGAAATTTCCTCCTTTGACATTTTCACTGTTGGGTCAAGGATGGAATGAAAATCACATTGTGTGAAATCATACCGAGTCAACGTACTGACGAGGTTCCATACCAGTAATGTAGGACTCGAGACCGGTCTCGAGACCTTTTTTCTGGGCTTGGTCTCGGGTGCTTAGGTCTCTGTCTCTATCTCGGCCTCGGCCATGGTGGTCTCGACTCTCGACTACATCACTGTTTCATACGTGGGTCATCGTCAGTAGAAACAACAATGTTTTGATTTATCATTCTCCATTATGTGATCCAATCCATGATCTTTCCATCTACGCTCTTCCAGCTACGTCGTGGTCGTGGTCACGTCGTAACACCATTTCACCACAGATCAGGGAAGTAAGCGACGTTGAGTCTGGGTAGTAATTGAATAGATGACTTTCCTCTGTGTCCAGATGATGTAGCAACTCCTGGTTCGAATTCCATATAAAGCTATAAATCTCTGTCATGTGACCTTAGATGTTGCGAAGAGGATATACAGCCTTCTCCCCTACAAAAAGAAAATGTTCACATGGCAGATACTGTTGGCTTTTCATAGTTGCGGGTGCATGATTCCTCAGAAGCAAGATAAGATGCACTTGAAACTTGCGTTTCCATCCTAGGCAACAAAATGTACTTGCTTCAGTTATAAACTCATTCGTATCAAATCAAGCCTAAATTTTGTCCACAGACTGAACCAAGAACTCAGAATATCTCCAATTTCAAACCTTAGGTTTATATGTATATACTGGTCAATACAGTGTATATTGTTTGAATGAGTTCATTGATATTGCGTTTATTTAACTATATATATATTACGGTACGGAAAAAGAGAAGACCTAAAGTCCATGGAATATTATACCCCAAATGGACAGGAAGTCCAGAGAAATTCCAGAGCAAAAAGATTTTAGGGGTTGTAATGACAGATGATGCGAAATTTGAAACACAAAATAAGATGCAGTAAAACAGAGCAAAGAGAATAACGGTCAGATATTGAGAACTTTTAAACGAGGGATAGGAATGTAATGATCCCTCTACTGAAAACACTGATAATACCCAAACTGGAATACTGCTTGGTCCTAACATCCCCAATAAAAGAAGACATTAGACAGCTGGAGGGGATTGAAAGAAGTTTCACAGCCAAGATCAATGGTGCAAAGAACTAAATTACTGGGAAAGGTTACGAGAACTAGACCTATATATCACTGGAAAGGAGAAGAGAGAGATACACCTTATTTACACTGGAAAATAATGGAGAAACTAGTCCCTAATCTTACTCTGATCCCATACTCCCCAAACACGTGTAAAGTAGAAGCGGTAGACTGTGTCGTATTCCCCAAATTGAAGGCGAGACAGGGAACATCCTTAACCCTGAAAGAAATAGTTTTGTAGTGAGAGGACCAAAACTATTTATCAGTTGCCCAAAGACCTAAGAAACACGAAGGGAGTTGCAGTGGAAATTTTCAAAAGAAGACTTGACGCCTGCTCAGAACATCCCTGATGAGCCGGGCGTACTTGGCTATGTGAGGTTGGAGAGCGCAAGAATCCAACTCACTACTTCACCAGGCCAACTCGAGAGGAGGGGCGACCACGCTTGACCTTGCGCGAAATGAGAAATCATCCACGTGGAACCTTTGTAAGGTTGTAAGGTATGTATATATATATATATATATATATATATATATTATATATATATATATAATCTAAACGAACGTACAACTGGTATTAAGTTAATTATGAACTTCAGAAATTTCAATTAATTTATGATCATCAAGTCCAGTCAATGAAAACACTCAATCGCCTGCATATACAATATCCCCTTCTCTCGACTATATTTCCCCTCTGTATAAACTAAATGATTTTGTGATGATTTATATCGACACATGGTTCAGTATGAGACCGAAATCGCGAGTATGCAAGGATTAGAACCTCTGCAGGGAATACAGATATAATAATGCCTTTTTGCTTTCAACTATGAATTACAATTTTTGCTACCTAGCGTTGAATTATGTGCCCGCTGACTTAGCTCAACTTCGCTTTCATACACGCGATGATTGATTATGCTCCGCTCTCGCATATTAAAAGTTTACCATTTTGAATGCTCGAAATTTGATGTATCATTTAATATTTTGCGCTTTATTTAGGATTTAATTTGTAGCTTCATAACCTTGGAACAAAAATCACTATTCCACGTAAATTGTTATACAGTTCGAGAGTTTATCAGTGAGTTTTGGAAAAATTGAAAAAATTGTGCAGAAAGTTATGATGCCCAGAGAAAGGTTCTTTATATTTCTAAACCACACACACACACACACACAAAAGTTTACAGAAACCAAAATATTTTGTTAGTTTAACATCAATTTAACAGCAGAGAAAATAAGCATGGGTAGCGCATTAATTGCAAGACTGAATTCGGTTAAATTAGCCATTTACTGTAATTGTTAAACTGTGGTAGTTTTTTCGTTGTAATAGTCTATATCTATAATTCTATATTTATACAGATATAAAATTATAGATACAGATAGATATAGATATAAAATTATGGATAAAAATAAATATAGATATAAAATAGTAGATATAGATATAGAATTAGAGCTGTGAATAGATACAGATATAACATTTTATATATATATATATGAAAATTATATATATATATATATATATATATATATATAAGTAAATACAGATATAAAGTCATAGATATCTATAATTTTATATCTATATTTATCTATACCTATAATTATAGATATTTACAATTTTATATCTATAATTTTAAATCTTTATCTATCTGTATCTATAATTCTTTATCCATATATTTATTGTTTAGTATGCAGCTGCGAAATTATTCCTTTATTGAATTAAGAACAGCAATATACAAAAGGTTTTACATACATCAATTATTTCTGTTTTCTCTCGAGGTTCCTCTTTGCTTGGTAACATAGAGTCAGTGTTTTATTTTAAAAGAGACAAATATATTCTGTACCTTTAGTTGAAATAACAGCTATTCCAGTAATGGTTGTTATAGAGTTTACACAGGCACAAGGTAAGACTAATGAGGGTGGACGGGGCATAACTGAAAAAGATTTTAATCTAATATAATCTTTCTTATAAAAAACAATGAAAGTAAGAAATAGTTATTGTGGAGTACAAATAAGCTTCAAAAGTATGAGCATTTTCGACGACCATCCTCCAGTACGAAGGAGCTAGAAAGAAGTAGAAAAGGAAAGGTTGAAAAAGATAGATGTCGGGGAACTGGTATTTCTTAGAAATGATAAAGCAACAAATATAGCTAACAAACTATTGTGTTGTATTATGTGTTTTCAATGTATTATTGATATAACACTGATCCATCAAACTTTAGCTAAAGTCACTTAAATTTAAAGGAAAACACACACACACACATACACATACACACACGTTTGATTACCCAACAAAACCGCGAATTCACATATTCAATTCTGAATCGTGACATTTACACATTCTAAAAAACCTAATAAGTTTAACCAAACCTACCAAACCTTACTTAATCTAGCATAACCTAATCAAACCTAACCTTAATTATATCCCTTTTTTCCGTACTTTCCTGTTATCCAGGACCCCAGACTTTTTGCCGAAAATATCACAACTTAACCTAGCCAATTGTCAAGGGGGCATACAGTTGACCTAACGGGAAAGGATTGGTTTTTCTGTTATTATTAACAATCTTTTAAAGTCTCATTATGGACATACAAGAAATACGGTTAGGTCAACTGTATGCCCTTGTATAAAAGATAGCATTTATAAAGATAAACCACAACGACACTAATGTCGTGATACGCACGTTCGTGTTGCGATGGGCTCTATGTATATCCTCAAGATTGTCGCGATTCCGTATGGAACATACACACACACATATACACACACAACAACAACAAAAGTTTTGAGTTAAAATTATAATTTATTATTATTTATTATTATTATTATTATTAAAATAAACTTAATTCTTTCATACACAGTCACTCACTAATACATATTATAACTTTCTATTTTTTCTTCCGACTGTTCTCATGCGTTATTTTAAACCTTGCGTAACTATTTTTAAAGATCGTAATAGCAAAATCAATATTTATACTTTATCCCGTCACCAGAACCAAACATCAAATGTCCAATTCACGAAGCATCACAGAGAGACACACACAAAACGAGGAAAACTAACACAGAAACAAAATTGCTAATAAAAAAGAAAATTGTTAAAAATAGCATTCTTAGCATCTGTTTCCTTTGCTTTGGTATGAAAGGTGTTCAGTGCAGTTGCTAACTGGGTATGAATATTTAAGAATTCTTTGGGACGCCATCACAAACTTTAATTAATAATATATATATATATATATATACACAAACTCAGAATGGTTCCCTGAGAACATTATATGTTAAACACAGACCGTGCATGGAACAAGGAACTCTTCTGGGAAAATTAAATCCACTATAGTCCGAATAAGTAATGGTAAATGACAAATACCACAGTTTTTTTCCTTTTTCATGATTTTAGCCCGACGTGGGCAACGGGTCTCTCGCAAAGAGATCCCATAAATATAGCTTCCCTCACCAGCTATCTGCAAAGCAGACAGGATCCAGCTTTGGGACGTGGATCTAGGGTTTAAAGCAAACCTAGATCCCTACACTCAGAACCTCTATATAAGTAAAAGACTCGTTGCATTCACGTCGTGTTGAATAAATCAAAGAAAAAGGGGGTAACTATTGTATTTTTAGCCAAAAAACCAAAACTTAAACCTCAACCGGGACATTGAGCGTCCACTTTTCAAGGCACGAAACACGTCCGTTTAGTATACACAAACTCAGAATGGTTCCCTGAGAACATTATATGTTAAACACAGACCGTGCATGGAACAAGGAACTCTTCTGGGAAAATTAAATCCACTATAGTCCGAATAAGTAATGGTAAATGACAAAGCTGGATCCTGTCTGCTTTGCAGATAGCTGGTGAGGGAAGCTATATTTATGGGATCTCTTTGCGAGAGACCCGTTGCCCACGTCGGGCTAAAATCATGAAAAAGGAAAAAAACTGTGGTATTTGTCATTTACCATTACTTATTCGGACTATAGTGGATTTAATTTTCCCAGAAGAGTTCCTTGTTCCATGCACGGTCTGTGTTTAACATATAATGTTCTCAGGGAACCATTCTGAGTTTGTGTATACTAAACGGACGTGTTTCGTGCCTTGAAAAGTGGACGCTCAATGTCCCGGTTGAGGTTTAAGTTTTGGTTTTTTGGCTAAAAATACAATAGTTACCCCCTTTTCTTTGATTTATTCAACACGACGTGAATGCAACGAGTCTTTTACTTATATAGAGGTTCTGAGTGTAGGGATCTAGGTTTGCTTTAAACCCTAGAACACGTCCCAAAGCTGGATCCTGTCTGCTTTGCAGATAGCTGGTGAGGGAAGCTATATTTATGGGATCTCTTTGCGAGAGACCCGTTGCCCACGTCGGGCTAAAATCATGAAAAAGGAAAAAAACTGTGGTATTTGTCATTTACCATTACTTATTCGGACTATAGTGGATTTAATTTTCCCAGAAGAGTTCCTTGTTCCATGCACGGTCTGTGTTTAACATATATATATATATATATATATATATATATATATAATATATATATATATATATATATGGTGTCCCATAAGTCCGGCATCATAGGAGAAATTCATATTTTTTCTATTTCTACAAACCATAATTCATATACTCGGGATGCCAATTTCCCGTCCACCATTCTGTTCAGTGACGAGGCTGTTTTTTATGGAAATGGTGAGGTAAATCGACAGAACACCCGCTACTGGTCTCAAAACAACTCTCACTGGTATACCTCTTCAAAGGAACGAGGTGCATCTCGAGTGATGGTATGGTGTGGCATTTGGAAGGATCGCATCATAGGCCCCCTCTTTTTCGATGAACATGTCACTGGAGGCACCTACCTACGTATGCTCAAGGAAGAAGCATTTCCCAGTGTTTTGAACGAAGAAGGAAATTTCCCATCATGGTTCCAGTAAGACGGCGCTCCTGTACAATACAGCACCCAAGTAAGGAAATACCTGTACCAACAATTCCCTGGTCATTGGATAGGACGTCGAGGGCCTGTGGAATGGCCAGCTAGAAGCCCGGATCTCACGCCACTAGATTTTTATCTCTGGGGCCACTTGAAAGGGCTGGTATACACAGAGAAAATTAGGAGTGTTGAACATTTGCGGCAGCGCATTATTGGGGCATGTAACACCATTACTCCTGACATCATTCACTGTGTGCTTGCTGACTGGGTATCACGTTTGAATTTGTGTATTGAAAACAATGGTGGACATATTGAGTACGTTCTGTAAATAAAAGCTTTTGTTTTGCCTTTTTTTATTATTTTTCCTATGATGCCGGACTTATGTGACACCCTGTATATATATTAAATGAATTGTTTCCAACCAAAGTTATAGATAAAAATTCGATAGTTTTTCCTTACAAATTTGTGTGCTTCTCTCACAATCCTTTAATTTTATTTCTCCGTTTATTATATATATATTTTTTTTTTCTGTAACCTATATATAGGCTGTAACTCTTTATGTACTTCAGTGTTCCTGAGGATGTCATTAGACGAAAGCGCTTGAGCACCATTCTGTGTTTCCTTTCCTTCGTGGTTTTATTCATCATATATATATATATATATATATATATATACTGCAAACCCACAACGAAAAAGAAAAACGATTCCAATGCCTTTCGTGTATTCAGAGCTACACCTCGTCAGGAAAGAAAGTACTTTCCCTGACGAGGTGTAGCTCTGAATATACGAAAGGCCTTGGAATCGTTTTTCTTTTTCCTTGTGTTGGGTTTGCAGCATTCATTTATTTCACGTTTTTAATTGTGAAATTCATACCATATATATATATATATATATATATATATATATATATATATATGTGTGTGTGTGTGTGTGTGTGTGTGTGTGTGTGTGTGTGTGTGTGTGACATCCTTTTTTTTAAGTATTATTTAGTACATATACACCAGTATTTTATATTTAGATCAGCTCATGAAGTTTTAATTAGAATAATGTAGCTACAGTTATAACTACTACTACTACGATCTCTCCTTTTCAGCACTTACACACACCCACGTACACGCATACAGTGTGTATACAAATTACTTATTTATACCAAGTGCCATTTTAAAAAACTTAACGACTGTAGGCACTGTTGTTATTAATTGATTTCATAACAGGGTATATAAGCATTTTGGTATTCGAAGAAGTGGGGACTAAAAAAGATCCTTAAAAAGTTGGTAAATGTTTCAAAGAAAAAAAGAATTTTCCCCTTAAAACTCTTCAACCCTAACTAACGTTTCTTTTGTGCCTTATTTGATGCTATGTGGAAACTTTTAATTTGTTCTATTTAGTTAAAAACTGTTTTTTATCGGTCCCCATTAAGGCCTGTTTCCCCAATCTAGTTAAAGGCGATGTGTGGGCACCCCTCACCCCTCACCCCTCCACCCACTTATGTACTCGCCTTACTAACTTCTTTTGTTGCTTTTGTTGTTGTTGTTGCTGTTGTTTGGGAGGCGTGAAAGGAGACAGGAGTAACCTTGTGTTGTTTTCCTACTTTCCCTTAATTTGATTTTGGTTTTCATTTTGGGGTTTGAATTTTCTGTTTTCGCCTTTCTTCCTCCTTTTCGGTCTTAATTAAATAACATACTTAACATTATCATTATTGTTATTTTTTTTAATTTGTCTCAGCAACTCATTTGTGTAGAATTAGAAGCATTAACGCACATTTTTCCTCAGTTAAAGGCTTCATATTGAGGCTTTCTCCTAAAAAAAAAAATAGTTAAAAAAATTCAAAATATCGAAATTGTAGTCCACGACCCCATTGCCAATAAACAATTACGCTTCGTCTCGTCACTAACACCATAAAACCCAATTAGAGGATGCGGAAGATAACTGAGAAGGAATATACTGAGAAAAAATACAATTATAACGGAATCTATAGAGGTGATGTATGCAAAATTACTTCAAGTGAACGTTAAACGTCCTGGAAAAAAAGTTGGTTATTATATTTTAGGATGAGGTGTACAGTGAAGTAAATCAAGCGGAGTAAAGTCGAATGGAATTAGATGTATTGGAATAAAGTCGAATGGAATTAGATGTACTGGAATAAAGTCGAAGGGAATTAGATGTACTGGAATAAAATCGAAGGGAATTAGATGTATTGGAATAAAGTCGAAGGGAATTAGATGTGTTAGAATAAAGTCGAAGGGAATTAGATGTATTGGAATAAAGTCGAAGGGAATTAGATGTATTGGAATAAAGTCGAAGGGAATTAGATGTGTTGGAATAAAGTCGAAGGGAATTAGATGTATTGGAATAAAGTCGAATGGAATTAGATGTATTGGAATAAAGTCGAAGGGAATTAGATGTACTGGAATAAAGTCGAATGGAATTAGATGTATTGGAATAAAGTCGAAGGGATTAGATGTATGGAATAAAGTCGAAGGGAATTAGATGTGTTGGAATAAAGTCGAAGGGAATTAGATGTATTGGAATAAAGTCGAATGGAATTAGATGTATTGGAATAAAGTCGAAGGGAATTAGATGTACTGGAATAAAGTCGAATGGAATTAGATGTATTGGAAAAATCGAAGGGAATTAGAATGACCGCAATAAACCGAATAAAATCAAATGGAATTACATCCGTTGGAATAAATTCGAATAAATTCGAATAAATTCGAATAAAGTCGAAGGAAATTAGAATGACTAATAAAACTGAATAAATTTTAATGAAATAAGTCGAATAAAGTCGAATCTCGTAAACGAGATAGGAATAAAAACTAAGTTAAAAGTAAGTCGAATCGACTAGACTGGAATTAGATCAACCCACTGAAATTGAATCAAACCCACTGGAATTAAGTCGAATACGTTCGTTTAGAATTTGTTTGAGTATGCTGTAGTGATCTCGAACTTAAATTATATCGAATGGAAGAAAGTCGAAGTCTATTTATACTTCATTCCATTTCATTATATATATATATATATACACGGTGAACCAAAAGTAGGTGGACAGTAGGTTGAATACGGTTTGTGTTATTTATATTATAACTATGGTGTTCATTATAACTATGGTGTTTGTGTTATATTATATTAATATTATAACTAAATTTATTTAAATTTATTTTGTATTATAGTATACAAAAAATTAATATGTATTCTCAAATAAACGTTATCATTTACTGTCCACCTACTTTTGGTTCACCCTATATATATATATATATATATAATATATAAATATATATATATACAGGGTGGACCATAAGTCCCAATCGGTTATAATTAAAGCGAAAATCCATCAAGTGGATTGAAAAAAAATTACGTTTAAATTTTTTTTAGATAAACAATAAATATTTCTAAACTTATTATAACTTTTTACTTTCTTTCAATTTTTGTATTTTCGCTTTAATTATAACCGATTGAGACTTATGGGCCACCCTATATATGCATAAAGGTGCATATATATATATATAAAGGTAACAGCCAAGAAGCTCATTTTCTCACGATACAGTGCTGAGTGTGTCCCAAGGGTCACCTTTAGACCCAGCAATGATAGGGTAAGTTGCGAACTCAACCTAATCCAGGAGTCAGCAAGTTGGAGTGAACCAGAGCCTCACCACTGAGAATCCACCGCCGAACCACTGAGCTACCGGGTGCCCCATATATATGAGGCTTACAGTTAATGAACAATACTGTTTCCGCTGCATTTCATTAAAAGAGAAACGTTTTTTTTTCTCAAATAAATTTTATGGTTTACTCCTATTTTCATGTTTATTTTTCGTTGTTAAAATTTCTTTCTTTCTTTTCGTTTCTTACTTAGAAACACGAATGAATCAGCGCTTTCTTAAAGCGAAAGCTAATTTACTCATTACTGTTATAGGGTGTTCGGAAAGTCACTGTGCACTTATATTTATTTAATAGCATACAATAGTATAACATTGCATATATGATAGAGGTTATGGATGGGACCATCAGAACTTATAAAAGGTGTTGAAAACTAAAAAAAAAATAATAATAAAATAATAAAAAATAATATAAAAAATATAAATATAAAAATATAAAAATATAAAAAAACATTAATTATATAAGTGCACAGTGACTTTCCGAACACCCTGTATTTTTAGAGTGGATAAGGCAAAAGTCAGGTTCTTATTTTTTGACCTAACTAACCGAGTGTTTCTTAACATCTAACAACTATTCGCGTTCGGGTGAGATTTAGTTTGATTTTGGCTCTCTTCTCCTTCTTCTATTGGAGGGGCGCTTTTGCGGGGCATTTGCCCTTGGCCCCTCCTTCCTGCATTAAAAAAGAAATTACGGTACGGAAAGCTTTTTTCGTAAAAGTGTATTGCGCATTTCTTTTGATTTATTATAAATGAAAAAGTTTAACAAAGTGAAGAACGAAATATTCTAACTTATGCAGAGCGTTTATCCACTAGAATAAAAGATATTTGCTTAAAAAGACTCAGTAAATTTGTTTTTTCTTTCAACTGACGAGAAAAGTCACTTTGATGTTTGCTTTTCCGTGATTCGCTTTATGAGGAAGTGTTTCAGAATCATTTATTCAACACGTATACACGCACGTACGTAAACATAGGTACAAACGAAGTACTTTTTATCATTCCTCATCCTCCGGGTTACGAAGTGGCCACTAAAATGTTTTTAGTTTTATTTCATTATTTTTTTCGTTTTGAAATTTTAAGGAAACGCGTGCGTCTATGGTAGATTATTACGTTACACCGTATTTTGTTGCCAGACTTGCGGGGTTGACCCGCAGGGGTGACTCAAAAGTAAAAAAAAAAAAAATCATTCTGTGAACAGTGCATTTAACAAGAAAATTAAACAACTTTTGAAGGGGAATGAAATGTTACTTAAACAGTTTTTGAGTACTTCACCGTCATTACCTTATATGTATGGCCTGATTAAAACTCATAAGCCAAATAATCCTGCAAGGCCTATTGTTAGTTCTATAGGATCTATCTCATATAAGCTATCAAATGGCTTGCTCCATTCTTAATCCTCTCCTTGGCACAATTTCACAATCACACATAAATAATAATGTAGACCTTGTGGAAAAATTAAATATTATCAGTGTCAATTACAATTTTAGATTGGTAAGCTTTGATGTTACCGCTTTATTTACAACAGTCCCGGTGGAGGATCTATTAGTGTTTCTTTCGAAAGAATTGGTTAAGCATAATTTGCCATTACCTGTGGCCACAATTATAGAATTAATTAAGTTGTGCATAGTAGACTCAAAATTTGTGTTCAATAATGAATATTTTAGGCAGAAATTTGGTATGGCGATGGGAAACCCTCTCTCCCCCATTTTGAGTAACTTATATATGGAGTTTTTTGAAAGTAAGTTATTAAGGAAGATTCTGCCAAATTATGTTCCATGGTTTAGATATGTAGATGATGTTCTTTGTTTGGCCAGTGACTTTAAATCTCAATGAATTCTTACCCAAACTTAATAATTTAATTCCCACTATCAATTTTACAGTTGAAATAGAAAAAGATTCTTCGATCCCTTTTTTAGATGTTTTAATATATAGGTCTGGAAAAAAGTTTAAGTACAATATTTACAGAAAACCCACTAATAATTGTTCCTATATACATTATTATTCTGATCACCACATTAATGTAAAACGATCCGTTCTTTCTACTTTGTTTCTAAGATGCCTACGAATTTGTAGCCCTGAGTTCATTGACGACGAAATTAGTAAAATATACAAAATTGCTTTTGATTTAAAATACCCAAAGAACTGCATAGATAAGTCCTTAAAATGGCAAAGAAAACCTTCTACGAAGTAAAGGATAAGATTCCTTATAACACAAAAAATGTTTTAGTGTTACCATTCAGAGAAAATTTCCTTGATCTGCCGAATCTGCTGAGGACTTTTAACGTAAATATTGCGTTCAAAAATTTAGATGTAATAAGAATTCATTGATTAAGAACTCCCCTTTAAGTGAACATGGTTGTGTATATAAAATCCCTTGCACAATATGTAATAAATTTTACATTGGCCAAACTGGTAAGACCCTTGAGGTACGTATTAAACAGCATCAATACAGTATAAGAAGTGGCCAGGAATCTAACGCCATTTTCATTCACGTAAGAGATACTAATCATCCCATTGATTGGAAAAAATGCTTCCAAATTAAGGTTTAGTAAATCTATTGTTAGCAGAAATATACTGGAATCAAGTGTGATCAAGAATAATGCGGATTTGGTCCTTAATATTAGCCCTGGGTTGTACAAATTAGATTCGTGCATTGTCAGAAAGCTGGCGAAGGGCCTACTGTTTTCTTAACTGCATTCTTGCCCCTTAATGGTTTGCCCTGGTTAAATAAATAAATATTATTGTAAGAACTGTTAACATTCTTATGTGTCTATTTTAATTGTAATATTTCTTTCGTGTATAATCTTTGGTTGCTGGGGTTTTATTGGACTTTGAACTGGGTTGCTTTTGGGCAAAACAATTTTTTTCAGACTGTTTGTAGAAAAAAAAAAAAAATTTTGTAATAATCTGGAAGACGATGGCAACATTCCCTTTGTTTTCATTAATTTTGGGCCACTTAATTTCCTACTTCAATTAAATATTAGTGTTAATAACCATTATAATAATTTTTGTTTTTTGTTTTCTGTACTGGTGTTTTGTCTAATTTCATCTATAGTAATTTAGCAGCTACAGATTATGTTATCTATTTGTTATCTACGTTATCTATTCGTTTTTCATTAAATTCTTGCCAATTAATTGCGTGCTTTAATTAAATATTAGTGTTAATAACCATTATAATAATTTTTGTTCTCTGTATTGGTTTTTTTGTCTAATTTCATCTATACAGTATACTTCTTTTAAATTTGTAATTTAGCAGCCTACAGATTATGTTATCAATTGAAAAAATCTTTAGAGGGCTTTAAGGCCTTTAATTTGAGGTGCCGATTGTGAATTTTTTGCTTGTCTATTTAACTCATTTACTTTGTAATCTCCGTCTATTTTCTGTTCCTCCTTGATAATGTGAATATATCACGAAAGCGCTCGGACTTTGTGTTTCCTTTTCCCTGTGGTTGTTTGCTGATTAATAAGGTCACGTGTTATTTTGTGATTTTAGTGCATATATATATATATATATATATATATTATATATATATATATATATATATATATATATATATGAAACTTGCAAACATTATGTCAACATTTAAAGAAGGAGACGAATCGCTTCCCACAAATTATATCGTTCCTTTAGTTCGACTTCAGTAGTTGGTAAGCTTATGGAGACGATCGTTCTGGGCAAAATAGTTAATCATTTAGAAATTAATAATTTAATTAAAGATTCACGTCATGGCTTTCGGTGTAATCACTCTTATCTTACTAATTTGCTCGACTTCTTTAATGATATTGTAACTATATATGACGAGAGTAAACCGGTAGATGTTATATATCTCGATTTTCAAAAGGCGTTTATAAAGTAAGGCCTACCCCATAGGAGAATATTAGCTAAACTTCGGTCTAATAGAATTGATGGTAATGCTTTCAAATGGATTAAAAATTGGCTTAGCGGAGGTGAACAAAGAGTGGTCATGAATAGCAAAGCGTCTAACTGGAGAAGCGTAACTAGCGGCGTGCCTCAGGGATCAGTTTTAGAATCAGTTCCTTTTTTTATATCACTTGCATCGATGTAGGAATTAAGAGTATAATTTCAAAATTTGCGGATGATACCAAACTCGACGAGCAAAATCAGCGGTGAAATGTTTGAATATTCAAGAAAATATTAATAAGTTACTCGAGCGGGCAGAGATTTGGCAAATTAATTTTAATATACAGTAGATAAATGTAGATAAATCGGTAGAAACAGCGTTAAAGAAGAGTATCCTTTGCGCGACAAGAAACTAACGAGGGTTTCTGAAGAGAAAGAATTAAGTATTATTGCTGTCCGACACTCTTAAATCGAGTAAACAGTCATTGTATCGAAGCGGTTGGAAGAGCAAATAGGATCTTAGGCTTTATTTGTAGATCATTTAAATTGATGTCCGAAAAAAAAAAATGCTAACATTATACAATTCCTTCGTACGTCCCCACCTGGAATACTGATTTCAGTTCTGGTCCCCATATTTGCGACGAGAAATAGACAGGCTGGAGAGAGTGCAGTGACGTGCTGCTTAGATGATTTCCAGGCTTACGAGTAGAAACAAATCGTACGCTGCCTATTCAGAAATATCAAATTTATTCTCACTAGTAGAAAAGGCGAATTCGAGGAGCTTTAATCCAAGTGTTTAAAATGATTAAAGGTTCGACGCAGAAAAATATTTCACCTTCAGAAATGCAGATAGAACTCGCGGTAATGGACTCAAATTAGTTGGTAAAAATGTTAATTCTAACTAAACTAAGCATTTCTTGTCGAGTCTTACAACTAATTTGTGAAATGGAGTGCCAGCCAACGTTACTCAAAGAAATTCGGTCGAGTCCTTTAAAGAGAGATTAGATGCTTATCTTGCCTTAAATCCCAAGTCAGAAGCATCTGTTTGAGCATAAAAGTATTGTAGAATTTTCCCTCGGATTCTCCCCTCTTTGCTTTAAAATTTTCGCTTCACTTTAAATTTTCACAGGCTCGTAGGGACCAGCCGGAGTGTTGCTATTCGCTGTTCTTTCTTTGTATATATATATATATATATATATATATATATATATATAGTCAGTGACGTAACATTAATTAATGAATTATTTGAAATGATAATGACTGTCAGCCTTTATTGGCAGGAGATAAATCCCAATTAATAAAACCATAATAAATTTTATATATATATATATATATATATATATACATATACACACATTTAACTGCAATGACCACGCAGTATATTAATGTATAGAAACGACGTAAGTATAGAGGAGTGTTCTGCACACGAGGAAGAGAAATAACGAACAAATGAAAAATGAGGTAACCGCCCGGGAATCGAACCCAGGATCTTCCGATTCCTCGTGTGCAGAACACTCCTCTATACTTACGTCGTTTCTATAGAATCTATATATATATATATATATAAGCAAACAACCACAGGGAAAAGGAAACACAAAGTCCGAGCGCTTTCGTGATATATTCACATTATCTGTTCCTCCTTGATAATGTGAATATATCACGAAAGCGCTCGGACTTTGTGTTTCCTTTTCCCTGTGGTTGTTTGCTTATTAATAAGGTCACGTGTTAGTTTGTGATTTTAGTGCATATATATAAGTTATATATATATATATATATATATGGGGTGGCGCAGAAGTAGCGCACCATAGGAATTTTCAGTGTTGATTATATTATTTTTTTCTTTTACGTAGGGATGGATGGCTGCGAAAATTAACAATAGATGAGAAGGTAAGCTTGGTTTTAATGTATGGAATACCAGGTACTACAAAGCGATCAATCGGTACAAAATTTAAAATCTGTAGCGATTGATCGATTTTGTAGTTAATTTCGCTGCCATCCCCTACCTAAAAGAAAAAAATAATATATTGTGGTTAACACTGAAAATTTCTATGGTGCGCGACTTTTGAGCCACCCTGTATTTGAAAAAATAATTTTTTAATAGACGGTTTATATTGACTGTATAACAAATTTTATACATACTGTATACCTTTCATACTCTCTCTCTCTCTCTCTGCGCAAAAGAATGATTTTTGCATACAACGTAAATTTTCCCAAAACTTAAAATTTACGAAATTAATCATTATGCTCTTATAATATAAGGAACTGAAGTCTCACTAACTTTTCCCATTAGTTTTTAACTACTCTTTTTTTTTTTTTTTTTTTTAGTCGTAAATTTAAAATTTGGAAAAAAAAAATTGAAAAAAATAAATAAACGGACTTAAAACTGATTTTTATAAACTAAAACAGAATTGATCACTTTTTCTCAAAATTAAAAATTTATACCATAGTATTTGGTCCCAGTTCTTATTATATATATATATATATATATATATACTCAGGTAACACGGTTGAGCGAATAACTGTTGATGCATGGTTGATAGCGTTGAAATGTGGTTTATATTTGTGAGAATTCACATAAAATAAAGTGCAATCAACATTTTCAAAATACATTTTCCTAAAAGGTGAAGATGTAATGTTTGTTTCTGTATTTACTAAATAATAAATTTACATCAGTACTCATTTTCAACCCCATTTCGATATCGATATCAAAATTTGTGTCATTCAAAAATTGCTATTTCCAAATTGCCAGATCACTTTCGTTTCACTAATAAAAGGTTGATTCATCCATATTTCTTCATCATTATATCGATATACTGTAAATATGTTACCTTGGTGTGTATTATATATATATATATATATATATATATATATATATATATATATATATATCTTTCTTTTTTTGACACTGAGAACAGACTTTTACGGATTAAGTCCAAGATAGCAAGTAAAGGCTTTACCGTTTTACATATATCGTTTCACCCAAACACCCACTCAGGGAACGAGCAGCTCGCGGCATCATTAACAAATCTATAGAAGGTCAACGGATTACTACCCATTCAATGTCATTCCCATTCGCATTTGTAGTCCGCAAATGAGAATGCACAAATTGAGAAATCCACATTTGAGAAGAGAGTTTCTTAAATAGAGAAAGAATGTCTAAATGAGAATAGCTGATATTCCCTAACCTAACCTAAACTGAACCAGAGTCGAAAAGTCGTGGACGAGAATGAGAATGTCATGAAATGGGAGTAGATCAATTTGAAAATTTCCTCCTTTGACATTTTCACTGTTGGGTCAAGGATGGAATGAAAATCACATTGTGTGAAATCATACCGAGTCAACGTACTGACGATGTTCCATACCAGTAATGTAGGACTCGAGACCGGTCTCGAGACCTTTTTTCTGGTCTCGGTCTCGGGTGCTTAGGTCTCTGTCTCGATCTCGACCTCGGCCATGGTGGTCTCGACTACATCACTGTTTCATACGTGGGTCATCGGCAACAGAAACAACAATGCTTTGCTTTATCATTCTCCATTATGTGATCCAATCCATGATCTTTCCATCTACGCTCCTCCAGCTACGTCGTGGTCACGTCGTAACACCACTTCCCCAAAGATCAGGGAAGTAAGCGACGTTGAGTCTGGGTAGTAATTGAATGGATGACTTTCCTCTGTGCCCAGATGATGTAGCAACTCCTGGTTCGAATTCCATATAAAGCTATAGATCTCTGTCATGTGACCTTAGATGTTGCGAAGAGGATATACAGCCTGCTCCCCTACAAAAAGAAAATGTTCACATGGCAGATACTGTTGGCTTTTCATAGTTGCGGGTGCATGATTCCTCAGAAGCAAGATGCACTTGAAACTTGCGTTTCCATCCTAGGCAACAAAATGTACTTGCTTCAGTTATAAACTCATTCGTATCAAATCAAGCCTAAATTTTGTCCACAAACTGAACCAAGAACTCCAATTTCAAACCTTAGGTTTATATGTATATACTGGTCGATACAGTGTATATTGTTTGAATGAGTTCATTGATATTGCGTTTATTTAACTATATATATATATATATATATATATATAATATTATATATATATAATATAAGTATATATATATATATATATATATATATATATATACCGAACGTACAACTGGTATTAAGTTAATTAATGAACTTCAGAAATTTCAATTAAATTTATGATCAAGTCCAGTCAATGAAAACGCTCACATCGCCTGCATATACAATATCCCCTTCTCTCGACATATATTTCCCCTCTGTATAAAACTAAAATGATTTTGGGATGATTTATATCGAACACATGGTTCAGTATGAGACCGAAATCGCGAGTATGCAAGGGATTAGAACCCTCTGCAGGGAATACAGATATAATAAATGCCTTTGCTTTCAACTATGAATTACAATTTTGCTACCTAGCGTTGAATTATGTACCCGCTGACTTAGCTCAACTTCGGCTTTCATACACGCGATGATTGAGTTATGCTTCCGCTCGCATATTAATAAGTTTACCAATTTTGAATGCTCGAAATTTGATGTATCATTTAATATTATTTGCGCTTTAGGATTTAATTTGTAGCTTCATAACCTTGGAACAAAAAATCACTATTCCACGTAAATTGTTATGCAGTTCGAGAGTTATCAGTGAGTTTTGGAAAAATTTAAAAAGTTGTGCAGAAAGTTATGATGCCCAGAGAAAGGTTCTTTATATTTATAAACCACACACACACACACAAAAGTTTACAGAAACCAAAAATTTTGTTAGTTTAACATCAATTTAACAGCAGAGAAAATAAGCATGGGTAGCGCATTAATTGCAAGACTGAATTCGGTTAAATTAGTCATTTAATTGTTAAACTGTGACAGTTTTTTCGTTGTAATAGTCTATATTTATAATTCTATATTTATACAGATATAAAATTATAGATACAGATAGATATAGATATAAAATTATGGATAAAAATAAATATAGATATAAAATAGTAGATAAGATATAGAATTAGAGCTGTGAATAGATACAGATATAACATATATATATATATATATATATATATATAAGTAAATACAGATATAAAGTCATAGATATCTATAATTTTATATCTATACTATTTATCTATACCTATAATTATAGATATCTACAATTTTATATCTATAATTTTAAATCTTTATCT
>JAJOZX010008506.1:55000-72500 GCA_023014485.1 Bathynomus jamesi
CATTTCATTATATATATATATATATATATATATATATATATATATATATATATATATATATATATATACAGGGTGGCCCATAAGTCCCAATCGGTTATAATTGAAAAAAATTACATTAAAATTTTTTTTAGATAATAAATATTTCTAAACTTATAACTTTTCACTTTCTTTGAATTTTTTTATTTTTGCTTTAATTATAACCTATTGAGACTTACGGGCCACCCTATATGTACATAAAGGTGCATATATATATATATATTATATATATATATATATATATATATATATATATTTGTTTCGTTCTCTCTCTCTCATCTTGCGCGGAATATCTCCTATACAAGCGTCGTTCTTTACGTTAATTATACTGCGTGTTTGCAGTTATATATATATATATATATATATATACAGGGTGGCCCATAAGTCCCAATCGGTTATAATTGAAAAAAATTACATTTAAATTTTTTTTAGATAATAAATATTTCTAAACTTATAACTTTTCACTTTCTTTGAATTTTTTTATTTTTGCTTTAATTATAACCTATTGAGACTTATGGGCCACCCTATATGTACATAAAGGTGCATATATAATATATATATATATATATATATATATATATATATATATATTTGTTTCGTTCTCTCTCTCTCATCTTGCGCGGAATATCTCCTATACAAGCGTCGTTCTTTACGTTAATTATACTGCGTGTTTGCAGTTAAATGTATATATTAATATATATATATATATATATATATATATATATATATATATATATATATATATATATATAATATATATATATATATATATATATATATATATATATATATAAAGGTAACAGCCAAGAAGCTCATTTTCTCACGATACAGGGCTGAGTGTGTCCCAAGGCCCGGGCCAAGGGTCACCTTTAGACCCAGCAATGATAGGGTAAGTTGCGAACTCAACCTAATCCAGGAGTCAGCAAGTTGGAGTGAACCAGAGCCTCACCACCACTGAGAATCCACCGCCATCACCACTGAGCTACCAGGTGCCCCATATATATTGAGGCTTACAGTTAATGAACAATACTGTTTCCGCTGCATTTCATTAAAAGAGAAAACGTCTTTTTTTTCTCAAATAAATTTTATGATTTACTCCTATTTTTCATGTTTATTTTTCGTTGTTAAAATTTCTTTCTTTCTTTACGTTTCTTACTTAGAAACACGAATGAATCAGCGCTTTCTTAAAGCGAAAGCTAATTTACTCATTACTGTTATAGGGTGTTCGGAAAGTCACTGTGCACTTATATTTATTTAATAGCATACAATAGTATAACATTGCATATATGATAGAGGTTATGGATGGGACCATCAGAACTTATAAAAGGTGTTGAAAACTAAAAAAAATAATAATAAAATAATAAAAAATAATATAAAAAATATAAATATAAAAATATAAAAATATAAAAAAAAACATTAATTATATAAGTGCACAGTGACTTTCCGAACACCCTGTATTTTTAGAGTGGATAAGGCAAAAGTCAGGTTCTTATTTTTTGACCTAACTTAACCGAGTATTTCTTAACATCTAACAACTATTCGCGTTCGGGTGAGATTTAGTTTGATTTTGGCTCTCTAGTCCAGGCAATCTAGAGCAAAAATAGCTTCAACCTGGGCAAAATTGCTTCAGAAGCTTTCTAAACTGTTTCCAGCTCAGGAACCATTGCAGAATAAGATATTCAAAATCCGACAAAATTAGACCCCGGGAACACCCCCAAAAATGAAATTCAAAATGGCGGACTGGCAGTTTCCTACGAAATACAATAAATTTTAATTTCGCTTTGTAGAGAGAGTTATGACGTTTTTCTTGATCAGTAAAATGTTTTAAAACACATTTTCGTTTCTAAATTAACCTATATGACACTAAAAATTGTATTAGGCGGCTAGTATTAAACTATGACGTCACGTAATGTAAATAAAATATACTGTATGGAGTGTATGTGAGAATGGACATTGCTACATCTTTATAAACTTATATTATATACAACTCTTTAATTCCTACTACCCACTATCAAATCTGCGTATTTGTGCTTGTCATTTTCTTTAAAACTGTTATTATGTACTCCTTTTAAATACTGCAACACAGTTTATTAATTTGTGTTTTCTGTTTCAGACTGACTCGGTGTACGGCTGACTCGGTGTGCGTCCGCCTTCAAGAATGCAGACCCCTGAAGAATTGTGCGTGATTTGTAAGGAGAAATTGGACAGCGGACAGGAAGTGGTTCACATGTCGCAAAAAGGAGCAGATGGTATAAATGCATCCAGCCGCAGCCGTGGAAGCGATGTTGTTGCAACAGCTGGAATAAGTGTTCACGTTGTATGTAGGAAGAGGTTTACGGATAAAAAGACCATTGAAATAAAGCGACAGACCGCAGCCGAGGCAATACCAAGGAAAAGTGCTCGTTTTCATGAATACGCATTTTCCAGTGCTACTCACTGTTTGTTTTGTGATACCTTTGTGGACTTTTTTCCAAACACAAACCAAAATCAGAGCATGTCAAAATAAGAACTACAGAGTTCTCCGAAACCATAAAAAGGTGCTGTGAAAGCCGCTGCGATGAATGGTCGTTTAATGTAAAAGGCCGTCTGGAGTATTATCTTCGTGATCTTCCTGCTGCAGATTGTGTCTACCATCACACCTGCAGCGTAAATTTTCGAAGTGGAAAAAACATTCCTCGCGCATACTCCTCCGACGATCATGATTCGAAGAAAGGGAGACCAACTAATGAAGAGCAACACCAAGCATTCCTTCAGACCTGTGCTTACCTGGAAGAGAATGATGATGAACAACTGTTGATTGGAGACCTAATTTCCAAAATGGAGGAATATCTTCAAGGAAGTCAGAGCTCTGTCTACGAACGCAGGCACATGAAGAGAAAGCTTTTAGAACGTTACGGAGACAAGATCATAATATCAGGTGAAAGTGGGAAGGCAGATGTAGTAACACTACGAGAGACAGCTAATGAAATTCTTATAGATTATCACAAAAAGTCGAAAGAATGTGATATAGATATAGAGCTACAGAAGATTTACCTAGTAGAAGCTGCTGCAAAAATAATCAGAAGTGATATCAAGTCTGTCGACTCGCCTAGAAAAGATGTGTATCCATCTCCAAATGACATCACTGCAGAAAGTGCTCTTGATTACATTCCCAAGTCTGAAATTGCTATTATCAAAAGCATTTGCGGGACAGGATGCTTCAAGAAAAATAGGTGCAATTGGGCAGAGCATTATGCAAGCAACCCGTCCTAGAGGATTACTATGTCCACTACAGATCGGTTTGTCGGTTCAGCTACACCACAACTTTAGGTCAAGGTACCTTATTGACGTTCTCCATCAGCTGGGTTACTGTTCGTCGTATGCAGAAGTAACAAGATTCGAAAGAAACGCGGCGCTGGCAAGTGGGCCTGGCTCTTTTACTGTTGATGAAAACACTGCAGTCCTTCTAGCAGCAGATAACGTCGATCATGATGTCTGCACTTTGGATGGGAAGAATACCTTTCATGGAATGGGTATGATTGCCGCAATAACTCCGAAGATCAAGATCCACCCTTCTATTCACAGGCGTAATGTTGGTGACAATGACATTAAGAAGATTGCAACCGTTGACATTAGGGAATATAGACACGCGAGAAGCATGTTGAGGGACATCTCATTCCGCGAACTTCCAGTACCCACTGCCACCATAAGTCGACTTAGTCTTCTCTGGCAGATATCTTCAGCAGAAAGATCAGGTCCAAGTTGGTCCGGAACAATGCAGGCAATTCACGGTGGATCAAGTGTCTCACATCCAGGTGTGGCGTCGATCACGTTCCTTCCCATCATAGATATGTCGCCAACTGACATGACCTGCATATTTTCGACATTACTATATTTGAGCAAGATAGCACGCGATCAAAAAGTCCCATGCATTATTACCTTTGATCAGCCTTTGTTCTGGAAAGCTTCCCAAATCATCAATGAACAGAGAGACCTGCAGGACATTGTTTTAATGCTGGGATCATTTCACACTCTGATGAATCTTTTGGGAGCAGTCGGTACTCTTATGAATGGTTCAGGATTGTCTGAAGTACTTCAAGAAATATACGGACCAAATGCCGTGCAACACATGATGTCTGGAAAAGCTGTTTCAAGAGCGATACGTGGTCATATGATAGTAGATGCAGCTCTTAGTACCTTACTAGTCGCAGACGTTTTCCCTCGTAATGAAGATGGAACTCCTCATGACCTCCATAAGGAAGCTTGTGACCTGCTCGACGATGTTATGACCGCCAAACAATCAGTTGAGGATGTGGAATCTTCGAATGCATTGTCTCAGATTGCTACCACTTTGGATGCGAAGAAAAACTGACCTACAATCTACTTCGCAAACAAGTCAACTCTGGTTGGAATATCAGCGAATGATCAACATTGCACGTTCCTTGATAACAGCAGACAGAACCGGCTCGTGGGATTTGCACTTGCAAGCTATGCTGGAGACCATCCCCATAATTGCAGCAGCCGGACATCACAATTACCTGAAATCGATATACCTGTACCTGCAGAAAATGTTGTTTGCCTTCTGAAAATCCAGCCGTTAACAAAATGTTCCAGGAAGGTAAGTTTGTGGTAAGAAGAAGCGCAGATTATGGGCCGGACTCGGCACAGACCTGGTGATAGAACAAGTACTAATGCGTTCCCTGAAAAGCAGAGGCGGACTGACACGCGGAAGTGGATTTACAGACATCCAAAGGACAACGTGGCTCTTTTCTATGCCTCTGTGTTCCACTTATAACTTAGCAATGCAGGAATACACCAGAGTTTTGTTGGAAAGTAGTGAACAGCACGAGGAAATGAGGGGAAGTAGACAAATCAGGGACAGTAATGACATGAAGAAAGTACTTGAACGTCTGGAATCCTTATCCCTATTCCATTCTACCTCGGGTCTCTGCAACATTGTAACAGGGCTAACTGCTGATCCTGGAGTTAACGTTCATCAATTGCATTCAATCGGTACGAACATTGTCGTAAAAATGATTGGGAAACAAGCCTTTACATATTCTGCCAAAAGATCTGACAAAGTGAAAACACTAGGATCTGCTCTGCCGTTGTGATCACTGATGCTTCAGATATAGAAGTAGATCCTGCACTACTGTTTCAGAGAATGATGACTGTTGCCACTGGCGGAGACATGAATCTTGAAGATGTCATGTGTTACGAACTGTGTGCATATCCTCCTGCATTGTTCGAATCACGAAGTATCTTGAGGAAACCCGATAAGTCTCAGCTAGCTCATGCAATAATCAAATACACTGACACTTTACGCATGGAAGAAGTTCAAGAAATTCAGTGCACAGACCAGTACGTATTGGATGGTGGATCTCTACTACATCGTGTTTCCTGGCGTCAAGATGAAACATATGACAGCATCGCCAACTCATATGCCGATTTCACTCTGAAAACATATGGAAACGCAATCATTGTTTTTGATGGCTACAGCAGCTCTCCTACGATCAAGGACATGACCCACAGAAGACGCAGCACCAAGACAAGCAGAAATGTGAATCTCAGTCCAAGCATGAAGTTTGTTGGCCAGAAGGAACACTTCTTGGCTAATGAAAACAACAAGCAAGCATTTATTTCCCTCGTAGGTGAGATGTTGAAGAAGCACGGGTGTACTGTTCACAACGCAGATGGGGATGCTGATGTGGACATCGTTCGTGCAGCAGTTTCCTCATCAGAAAATGCAACTACAACAGTAATAGGGGAAGACACCGACTTGTTGATCTCCTTCTGTACCATGCCAAGGACAGTGGTTTCAAGTTGTACTATCGCAGCGATATAAGACGGGGACCATCTCCTAATCCTGTGTATGATATTCTCAGCATTCAATCATTGTTAGGCAATGACATCTGCAAGTATCTCCTGTTTGTGCATGCTTTCACGGGCTGTGATAGCACATCCAGAATTTTTTCGATCGGTAAAGCCAAAGCATTCGACACACTGATGAAGGTGGCTGAACTCCGTTCAGTTGCAAATACATTCTGTTCTGATTGTTGCCAACACTCTGACATTGAAGCCGCTGGAAGAAAGGCAATGCTTCTGTTGTATGGCTGCAAAACACTTGAATCCACTAACGCACTACGTCATCGAATGTTAGTTGAAAAGGTAGCTACAGCTAAATCTTTTGTTACACCCGAACGTTTGCCACCTACCGATGCGTCCACAAAGTACCACAGCTTTCGCACATACTTTCAAATACTAATCTGGAAGTCTACAGAAGAGAAGATCGATGCAGAACAGTGGGGTTGGTATGTAAAGAATAATTCCTACTACCCTACAGCCTGCGACAAGCCACCAGCTCCAAATTATCTACTCAACATGATCCGCTGCTCCTGCAAGACGAAATGTGCTACTTCAAGATGTGGATGCAAGCGTAATGGAATGCCCTGTTCAGCCGCTTGTGGCGAGTGCCAAATCAGTGGTTGCGATAACAACCCAAGTACCGGTAATCTATCCGATGATAGTGATGAAGAGGATTAATTTCTGTATGTTTGTGACCAGGTATCACTTCTTCTGTAATGAACATAACTTGAAACTGGGAAAAAATAATTGTTGTATTATTGATTATAAAAATCTGTAAAAAGCTATATAACATTATATTTCGTAATAACTGGTTGTGTTGTATATTGTTGAATTATTTAAAACATTACAACTGAAAGAAAAAGCATCAAATGTATCTCTATAAATAAAAGCGTAAATTATATATATTTTTTTTTCGTAGGAAACATCCAGTCCGCCATTTTGAATTTCATTTTTGGGGGTGTTCCCGGGGTCCAATTTTGTCGGATTTTGGATATGTTATTCGGCAATGGTTCCTGAGCTGGAAACAGTTTAGAAAGCTTCTGAAGCAATTTTGCCCAGGTCTAACTACAAATTGCCTGGACTACTCTTCTTCTTCTTCTAAGGGAGGGGCGCTTTTGCGGGGCATTTGCCCTTGGCCCCTCCTTCCTGCATTAAAAAAGAAATTACGGTACGGAAAGCTTTTTTCGTAAAAGTGTATTGCGCATTTCTTTTGATTTATTATAAATGAAAAGTTTAACAAAGTGAAGAACGAAATATTCTAACTTATGCAGAGCGTTTATCCACTAGAATAAAAGATATTTGCTTAAAAAGACTCAGTAAGTTTTTTTTTCTTTCAACTGACGAGAAAAGTCACTTTGATGTTTGCTTTTCCGTGATTCGCTTTATGAGGAAGTGTTTCAGAATCATTTATTCAACACGTATACACGCACGTACGTAGACATAGGTACAAATGAAGTACTTCTTATCATTCCTCGTCCTCCGGGTTACGAAGTGGCCACTAAAATGTTTTTAGTTTTTATTTCATTATTTTTTTTCGTTTTGAAATTTTAAGGAAACGCGTGCGTCTATGGTAGATTATTACGTTACACCGTATTTTGTTGCCAGACTTGCGGGGTTGACCCGCAGGGGTGACTTAAAAAAAAAAAAAAAAATCATTCTCGTAATGAGATACAAAGTATCTCTCCAATTTCGAACGAAAGAAGTATGGTCAAAAGTTCTTAAATGCTTTCATTACCTCGCCTTTGTCGCAGTTTGAAATTTAAAGAAAACTAAAAAATCTCATTTTCTCCAGTATTTGACAGTTTTAATAAACTCAAAATGTCTGTGAATTCCACCGAGTCCAAGAAATTAAATACGATATTTTACGTAGGAGAAAAAAGCTTAATATCATTATATTTTAATCAATATTTGTATGATATTAGATGTGGTTTTTTTTTTAAGCATTTGACATCCTCACCTCAAGAAAATATCGTTCATTGTCTTAGGAATACAGCCAGTATGTACAACTGCATAATTACAAATTATTCTGGGGGGTGGGGTGATTAAAGAACAATGACTATAATAATAGAAAAATGGCAAAAATGGTAAATAGAAACCTTTTCTTTTCTTTTAATTACGATCGTAACGAATGTATGGTGGGGTGAGGGGTTCCTCATTAAAATTAAGGAACGTTTATTTTTCACCTAAAACTTAGAATAAATTTTGAAATTCTTTCAAACGCGAACTGTTCTCTCTCCTTTAAAGTATCACTTTTTATTACTGTATCCTTTATTCAACTGCGCAAAGAGTTTATAATGAAAGCCATAATAGTTTCGTAATACGTCGATTTACAACAAAAACGTTTTACAACAAAAAAGTAATAAATTCATATTATTTACAGTTTTTGTGTTGTACTTTTATTATTGTAGAATTTTTTTAAATAATAAAAAAAATTCTTTTTGTTTTTTCTTAAAGAGTGAGAAGCAGCTGCGTGAATCTATGATAGTTCGTATTTGAGTCTAAATCAGTGGGTCCAAGTGCCCCCCCCCCCCCCAGTGGATGCTTGAGAATCTTAAGGAAGCGCTAGGAAACTGTAAAATTGTTACCTTCTATTAATAAATCACTTATCATTTATCCCTTATCCTTATTATCATTATGAGGGGCACCATAAAATATTGATGGATATAAGGGGGCGTTGGGCTTAAAAAGGTTGGGAACCACTGGTCTAAATAGACCAATATCCTATATTCTCATGACCCATTTTGCGCAAAACCTAAGTTAACTGATCTAAGATGATGAACGATAAAAATCACATTTACATCACGTTATACATCGCGCATCTGCCAGAGATGATCATGTTGACCTCGGGGGAGTAATTCAAAAGTCAAGAAATGTCATTCTCGTAATGACAAACAACTTATATCTCCAATTTGGAACTAAAGAAATATGGCCAAACACTTAAATTTGTTTCATTACATCCAAAATTTAAGGTATCCAGAATCAGAAACTCATTCCTCCCACTTTCTTGGGGTGAGCGCGCTCCAAGGGTTACCTGAACTTGAGCACTGACAAGGTTGACAAGGTGAGTGGCCAATCGAACCGAACCGAGAACCTTACCGCCCAGAGGCCGACACTGAGCCATTGAGCTATCGGGAACACAATTTAAAAGACAATTTGAAGCAAAAATAAAATAATAAATCTCAGTTTCACGATTTGCTTAACATTTTTCAGCTTATCTGACCTTCCATAGTGTCCGAGAAATTTTACAAGAGTCAGGAATTTTTTTATGATGGGGTTGTTTAACTTCCTTCGCAATATCAAGAGTCATATGACAGGTGGGGGGAGGGACCTACAGCTTTACGTGGGATCCGAACCACGGGTCGTTGCATAATCTGGACGCGGAAAGATAGTTTTCCATCCCACTACTCCAGACCTAATGTCGCTTAGCAACGCTAATCGACAGGAAGTGGTGGAACGACATTAACCACAACGTAGCCCACAAAATCCAAAAACTAACTATAACAGTTTACATGGAAAATAAAGTTAATAGCATTTATATATTATAATAAGTAGTGTTGCTACGATATTAGATGTATTTTTTAAGTATTTTACATTACCACCCCGAAGAAAAGAAAAACCAACCCTTATTATTGTCCTATCGATACAGTTGGTATGTTACTACGTGCGCAGTTGCATAACACTGTACAACAAATTTTCGGTTCAGAAAAAAAAACGGGAATAACATTCGGTCATTCTTAATATTTCGAGTGTGCTGATTCCAAATCTGAAAATAGTTTTTTCTATCACGTCACGTTTTTTTGTAATGACTTCTTAAAATCTTCATACCAAAAAATAATATATTGATAAACAGATAGGCTTTATCATATGGAACAGTTTAATTATTGCTATACTTCAACATATATGCACAAAATTTTCATAAAACTCTCGTATTGTACTGTTTTCAACTCCTTTTTGTATTTATGCTGGCGTTTGTGTGATGCTTCTGGTTGGTCACGCTTTAAATTCCAGCAGAAATCGGCCAGCATAGCAGGACTCCACTTCCCTTTGTATCGGCTCTAATTGTGGCTATAGCCTGGTGGAATCTCTCCCCGTCTTCGTCGCTAACAGCAGATGCGTTTTCCGGAAAGAATGAGAGATGTGAATGCAAAAAATGAATTTTCAATGACGTCTTACATCCGAGACGTTGGTACGAGTTGATAAGTTGATCCACAAGTGCAGCATAGTTGTCGTATTTAGTCTTTCCTAGTAGACCGCTGCGCACGTTTTTGAATGCACGCCAGGCTGCCAACTCAACCTCATCCATCACCGCTTCAAAGTGTTCGTCTAGCATGAGTTGGCGAATTTGAAGGCCGACGAATATACCTTCTTTAATCTTGGCATCACTTATTTTTAGGAATTTTTCCTTTAGGTATTTGAAGGTAGGCTTATCCTGTTTCAACGCCTTTGCAAATTGTTTCATCAGCCCTAGTTTTATGTGAAGTGGCGGCAAGATAACCGTTTCCTTTCGTACTAGTGGTTAGTGAATAATATTGTGAGATCCAGGTGAGGAATTGTCTCGCGGCGGCCATAATGAGCGTGTGTAGTGTTCAGACCTTGCTCGGCTATCCCACTTGCATAGGAAACACATGTATTTCGTATAGCCAGTTTGCAATCCATTGAGAATAGCCACAACCTTCAAATCTGCGTAGATAAGCCATTCATGTTCATTGTATTTTATACAGTCCGTCCAGAATAAAAGCAACATTGTCATACGTTTCTCTCAAGACGACTAAATGAGCGATCGGAACAGAAGGCATTGTGTTCCCATTGTGTAGCAGTACACCCTTAACACTGTACAGAGATGCATCAGTGAACAATCTCCACTGATTCGGTTCATAGCACAAACCCAGAGCATCGAACAGACCATGTATATCAATGCAGTAAGAAAGATTGTTCTTCATTGTGAAATATTCCTGCAAATCCAAGGAGCGCTTTCGGAATGCTGTAATTCGTACGTCTTCCGCCAGCAGATTCCATTCTTGTAGACGTGAGGCCAGCAGTTCATTTGTTGCTTGGTAAGTATTAAATCACGGACCAAATCATTGAGTTCAGGCTGCGTGATGAGATGTTGTTCTTTCTTGGACTCGACTTGAGCTTCATAGCATTCGCCGTCTAATTCCGATTTGTCATAGTCTGTGTTATTAGTCGGCATTTCAGCTGGAGGACGAGGGATGGGTATATCTGTAGAATGTTCCACAGGACGCATAGCAGAACGAAGATTTATTTGGGTAGACTATAGCTTTTTTTTTCCCTTTTCTGTTGCAACCTGTAATGTTGTTGACTACTTAAGATAGCATAATTGTGTAATACATTACGCAGAGCAGGCTATGCTAAAATGTACTAAAAACACCAAATTTGACGTACATTCAGAAAAAATAAAAGAGTCAAACCTGTGATGTTCGTTAAGCAGAAATAGCAATCAGTTGAATGGTCCAGCGGCTTTCTCTATACCATTGGGACACCAAATCCCAGACCAGGACCGGTGCGAATTTTTGCACTCTAGTAGGCATTGTAGCATAACATCAATAAAAACCTGTAAAATAAGAAAATGATAGATCAATTTGCAATTTCACACAATATAGACGTTGTCGGTGAAATATACATAATTTGATAGCTGTTATTCAATAATACTCACTTATAGCACCGATTTATGATAAAATATGGCTGACAATTTTGTTTTAAATGATTAATGAAAGAAATTTTTCATAAAATCAAAGTGGAAACACAGAACCGAACACCACCACCACAGCATATGCATGACTGAACACAATGTAAAGGATGCGTTCAGAGAACCAGTGGTTCTCAAAATGATACAATGAAACAGGGTCATTTTCATAAAATCGGTGGGTGATACAAATAAATGAGTGTTATTTTCGCAATTTACGCATATAATTAGCCATAAAAATGAAGATCTCATTTCCGGTTTTTTTTTCACTGTTGTACAGTGTAATTAAAAACTTTCTGGCAAGCAGTGCCGTGGGGGGGGGGAGGGGGAATTAAAGAACAACGACTAGAATAATGGGAAAAAAATGGGAAATAGAAGCGTTCTCTTCACTTTTAATTACGATTCCAACGAATGCACGGCGGGTGTTTTTGTCAGTCAAATGAAGGTCTTTCAACGCTAATTGCAATGCAATAATGAGTTTCGTTATTGCTTTTCGCTTCACCCAATAAAGTTGCGTGGAACAATAAGGAAAATACCGAAAAATCACCATTTTTTTACATACAAACAACAAAAAGCTTGCAACGGACGTAACTTATATTAATGAAACGTCCCATTTCGGAATATATTATGTCCTTTATTTCAAAGCCAATGAGAAATGTCATTATTATTGTCATTGTGTATTCACTTATACGAAATGATTAGTCTTTTGTTTGAAATTACTCTCATTATATTGCATTATTATGAAGTTAGATTGAATAATTGAAATAGTCAATTTGAGATATGATTGCCTGTTATTTTTTTATAAAAGCATATTTTGCTTTACTTAACTAATTTAATATCTACTACTGGCGACAAGCTTGACCTTCGCGAAATGAGAAATCATCGCGCGGAACCTTTGTAAGGTTGTAAGGTTATATATATACACATATATATGGTCGAATTAAATTATATTATACTGATATATATTGACATGCTCCGCGCCCTGTGTGTGTGTGTGTGTGATTAAACACAGAAACATAGTCATATTTAAAATAGAGAAATAAATAAAAAATGGAGTCATATCTGTAAATTTTTACTGTAAATAAATAAAAATTTGTGTTGTTTTCACCAATGCTTTGTTGTTTTTGGCCACTGACGCATTGCGCGTGTATTTTAGTTGGTTGATTTAGTATTTAGTTTTATATATTTTTAATACAAGATCCTGAAGTATAAAATATTTTCACTCGAGGTTAAACTTTTCTTTGGGTAAAAATAACCTAATCAAACTTTCACGCACGGCTGGTATCCGATCTCTCCCAACCACAAAAAAAAAAAAATTGACCTCAGCAATAATTCTATACAGGGTGATTCAACGGTGTTGTCTCAGAGGTATTTATTTATGAGGCATCACTTTTAAATCAACCTGCATCATACGAGTCTTTCAATCGTCGCCTTAATTGGTTTTGCCCATATTTCCTTATTTTTCTTATCAGTTGCGTCTCTTCAAATACTGATATCGTGTCTTTATCTATTTTCCCACCTCCATTAAGTTCCCTGTACCTCTAATATCGTCACTCCTTTCTCAATGACCAAATAAATATTGCATTTAGAAATGATGGCGCAGATATGCCAAATGTTCTACATTGCCTCGTATGATAAATTCATTTCCTACATCTTCTAATTAATTCTGAGATCTCGTTCGAGCACACCCGCATTTTGGCGTTCATTTGTTTCGTCATTTTGTTCGACGTACCGTATTTTACGCCTTATAAGACGCTACAAGTGGTAAGACGCATTCTATATTTAGCAAAGAATATTTAGGAAAAAAAAATATTTCGAAGATTTATCAGCCTGACAAAAAATATATTCCCATAACTTTATTCAAAGAACATTAAACAAAACAATAACATATGAGCCCTCAAGGGATTTTTGGAGTTTTTCAGGAAAAAAGTAGCGTTTTATGAGGCGTAAAATACGATATTTCATTTGGAAATGAAAGTTCATAATGTACAGTGTCCATGCCGCAGAGCTGGGCACTTGCGTTTTTTTGCGGTACTGCGGTACTGCGGTACTACTACCGCACTACCAAACCGGTACCGCATAACGCAGTACCGCAAAGGATCGCTGAAAGTACAGCAGTACCGCTACCAAATTTCCCGCGGTACTTTCCGCGGTACCGACCAACACGGTAGTACCGCAGTACCGCAGTACCGCAAAAAAACGCGCAAAAAAACGCAAGTGCCCACCGTCACTCCATGGATCCTCTCTTGCTAACTTTTATTATTACTTCTTATCACACACACACACACACATATATATATATATATATATATTGTGTGTGTGTGTGTGTGCAGGTGGAGTGACAAATTTTGACAATGCGTTTTATAAAATGTAAAGGCTTTCTTACTTTGAATTAATTAGTTTGTTTGATTAAAATTAAAGACAGTCTAGCTAGAGAGACATACGATCCTGACCTTGAATGTTTATTGTGCGAGATTTTATCCGTTTTCAAGTGGAGAATGTTCGTTCAACTGAGGAAATTGTTGACGAAATCGCCAAAACGAACTTCATACCTCGATCGACCTACTGCCGCATGTAAATTGTTGAGATCACAATTTTCACGTTTGGGTGAATTCCAAGCAGGGTTTTTGTTTTTTTTAATTGTTAAACACAAGACCAACAACACAATTTACCTTCAAGAGTGTTTCCAGCTAACCACTTTCCTTGTTAAACTGAATAAAGTGTAATCGGTAACTAAAGCCTTTGCTAGCCTAGGCTTTCTTTTATTCAATGGAGCAATTAACTCGGTCGACGAAAGCTTTTAATAATTTCTATTTTCCAATTTTCCATTGTATTTTCCGGAGCTATTTAAGAATAGGGACCCCAGCCTTCTTTAGTTAGCTTTATAAGGCTAACTAACGAAAATATCATGACCTAACCTAACCAATCGTGAAGGGCGTACAGTTAACCTAACGATTGGTTAGGTTAGGTCGTGATATTTTCGTTAGTTAGCCTTATAAGCCTAACTAAAGAAGGCTGGGGTCCCTATTCTTCAATAGCTCCTATTTTCCAGATTGAATATTCACTTGAGAATCACTTCACACTTATAAACGTCTCCTCAAATGTGTTTATTTCAGAAAAATATATATATGTAAATAAATAAAACAAAACCCCCACCAATAGACACAATAACACCGCAGCTAAATGCAAGACTTAATTGCATGTGTGGAAACTCATTCAAAGAAAATAGAGGTGCGCGCGCATCCCGAGTAAACACGAATAACGTCGAAGTTCAGCGATCGTACAAAATAATTCATTCCCTGTATGGCGGATTGGCGGTGGATCATTTTGAAAGACAACTTTTGACCAATGGTACAAATTTTCGAATGCCAAATTTTTCGACGAAAGTGTTTGGACCTGCTCTGACAAAAATGACAAAACTTAAAATTTATTTAGGCTTAACAAAATTTGATAAAATCTTACTGGAGCAAACCTAACCTAATCCAGCCTAGCCTAACGTAACGCAATGTAACCTAATATAACATAACTACTGTTAGCCTACATTTACAAAGACTATTATTAGAAATTTCCTAGACATAAAAATCGAATAAATTATTTGTCGACGCCATTTCAAGAAAAATTCTGTTCTAGTCTTTATTCTTTATCCCAAACCCGAAGATCAACTCTAGTTAGCTCATGAGAACTATAAATGAAATGAAAAGGTTTCAAAGTGAAATAAGAACACATACAATGATTATGCTTCTCTAAATGCAAAGCTTTCATTCGCAGATATAAGAAAACATAAAATAGCTAAAAACTTTCTCTCTAGTTACTTTTGGAGAAGAACTGCATCTTGAAAGGCATAAGAAAGTTATGAGAGAATTCTTGGCAGTATATTTGCGCAATTGAATTGAGGTCACTTATCAAGTCTACCCAAACAGTTATTTATCAAGAAAATACTGTGTAGGTTACTAGAAAGATAAGGTGAAACGCTGTACAACCTAAAGTTTATCTACACTCTGCATTTTTAAAGTACATTTTATTTGTATTTATTACTTACAAACATCAAGCGAACATCAAAGCCTACCTACATCTAGTCAGAACAATTCATGGCAACAGTGACAACTAAACCCACAACACCCTTGCCACTACATTACAATCATGCACCAACACCTCGCACCATTAAGGTAACACCAGAGAGACATTATAACAAATATTCCATTCCGTACCACGCCCCACAGACATCACACAGTACAGAGAACACATACACACACACCTAACCCACAAAGCACTGACACGACTCGGTCCGAATGCGATCGTAGGTGCGAAGCCGCCACCCATTGACAGGTCAGAGAATAGCCTGAGCAGATCGGATCGAGTTAACTTAGGACGATTCCGATGCGGACATCACCCCAACTTACAGACATATAAACACAGACTAGACAACTCCACAGACGACACCTGCCACCTGTGCCAGGACACACTACAAACAATTGAACACATTATGACGGACTGTACCGCTCTAGCACAACATAAACCACAACACAACATCACTAGTGCGCTGAACCTCTGGTCCACTCCGGAGAAGGCAATCGGTTACCTGCGTGCCGCCGGCTTGCTCGATCAGGGTGGGTAAGGTCTCACTAGATTAAAAAAATTTGTTCAAAATCTTTCGTATGAAATTTACATGTTATAAATGTCAGCGTGGACCGACTAGAAATAGATAGGCCACCGAGCATGATAATATTGTTTCAGTGTTTCAGCAGTGCACTATGCCCAATTTGGGTATGTGCCCAGATTTTTAGTTACGAGATGAAATTGCATATGATCGCTTGTAACCCCAAGTAACTTCGCTTCAAATGATTATACAGTATACACTATCACTACTCGAACGGCTTGGCTCCCGAGATTTTTCATGAAAGTTCTCGCCTTTACCAATTAAGTATCATTTGAAGATTTCCAATGCTCTGAAACCAGACCCGGCCAGTACACCCTCACAAAGGGAATATTGCTATAGTGCTAACCCTCCCTGCTAAAAAACTAAAATGTTTTGTTACTACGATGCCAATATTTTGAAGGACGAAGGACAAGATTAATATATTCATTAACTTCCTTTAAGACTGAAGTAAAGCGTGCAACACACTGCAACAGCGAGGGGGCTTCGTCTTCGCGTCGCAGAGCAACGTTCCGAGTGCAGCAACTTACCACTAGACCACTAAGGAAAACCAAAATATCCCTTTCAAATATCTTTTGTTTCTGATAGAAGGTTTTATTAAGTTAGGTTAGGTTACGTTAAGCTCAGTTAGATTAGGTTAAGTTAGTTTTTTTAGAGTCTCTATAGAATTTCCACCAACCAAGTGGGTATAGAGGTTCTTGGTTCTTAGCTAAACGATAAAAATACTAAGAAAAACTATACATAATTATACATACATAATTTAAAATTTAGCAAACTCGTTGAACTGGATTAAGGTTACGTAGGAAAGGGGTTAAAAAAATGAGAAAAACGGGATAAAAAGATTGATATGTAAACAAATCAAGAGACAGATAAAGATAAATGATAACATTAGCGAATAAATGTGTAAATCCAAGAGAAAGTACGATATAATTTATGTCAAAATTATGCGTGAAATATGATATTCTTAACAGCAAACATAAGTAAGATTTAAAGCTATATCGTAAATGCAACGAAAATATATGATTTGTAAATGGTTTGGACTGTATGCACCACAAGCGGATGATAAATTGACAAACCGAGAGAGAGAGAGAGAGAGAGAGAGAGAGAGAGAGAGCTTATGAAGAATCCTGTTAATGTCATCCAGATTGGTACAGGGTTTATTATATTTATACGACAATGTTTCGCATGTCCATAAATTACATTACAAGGGTCAGCAACCTTTGAACTAAGGCCAAAGTGTGAGACGCCGAAGTATGGAGCTG
>JAJOZX010008506.1:77500-110000 GCA_023014485.1 Bathynomus jamesi
CAAAGCTTAATTAACTCAATAAGAGTGTTGTGTTGAACAGGGAAAGAATATTCAGAGATCTTATCTTTTAAAAAATCAAGTAGGTCATAAACAGGGACTTTTGTGAATAGCGAGCATACATCGAAGCTTACCAATTTGAAATTAGGGTCATTAGGGAACTTCAGTTTGTCAATTTTTTTAAAGTAGAATTTTGCCTACGATTGTTAATTTTAACCTGGTTTGGTACAGATATATAGATGATATTTTATGCCTTTGGCCTAATAATTTGGATGTTGACTTATTTCTTGGTAGGCTCAACAATTTAGTCCCATCTATTAAGTTCACAGTTGAAAAAGAAAATGATGGAAGCCTATCTTTTCTTGATCTAAAAATTTGGAGATGCTCTAATCAGTTCAAATATGAAGTCTACCGTAAGCCTACTAATAATAACTCTTATGTGCATTTTTATTCTGACCATCATCCTTCGATTAAATCCTCTATTTTCTCTGCTATGTTTCTTCGAGCATTGAGAGTTGTCAGTCCTGAATTTTTAGATTCCGAGTTATGCAATATCATGAATATTGGTACTAAATTATGTTATCCTATTTCATTTTCAGATAACTGTCTTAAGAAAGCCAAGAATAGGTATTATAATAATGTAATTGTAAAGGAATTTCAGCGTAAAAATATCCTTAGCCTACCTTACCATGTTAATTTTCAATACCTTCCAACTTTACTTAAAGCAATTGGCATTAATGTAATCTTTAAGTATAATAATACTGTTAAATCACGGCTAATAAAGAATAGCCCTAATAATGTTGTTGGTTGTGTGTATTCGATCGGATGTACACAATGTAACTCAGTATATATAGGCCAAACCGGTAAAACGTTAGATATTAGGGTAAAACAGCATAAATATGCTTGTAGAACAGCTAATAATTCCAATGCTTTATTTAACCATATGTATAGATGTAACCATAGCATCAAGTGGGATAGTTCTAAAGCGCTTGTTAAAACAGAGATATAATAGACAGAAATTTCTAGAATGTGCATTTATTCATTTTAAAAACAATTTCAATAACAGTGCGGGAATGTATAAAATTGACAATATCCTGTTAAAATTTCTTTTGCCTCTCATTAACTCTTGTTAAGTATGTGCTAATTGTTTTGTTTTTCCTGTACGTTGTATATATTTATGGGCATCTCGCCTTTTATCTTCATTCCCTGACGAGGTGTAGCTCTGAATACACAAAGGCCTTGGAATCGTTTTTCTTTTTCCTTGTGGATTGCAGCATATATATATATATATATATATATATATACATATCACGTAATTTCTGTGACCCTTAATCACAGGCTTTACACATTAATAACCTAACCTGTTAACAAACGAGATCAACCTAACCTACCCTAACCACATTTAACCTAACCTACACTAACCTTCATAAACTGATTAAGGGTCCTAGACATTAAGCGAATTGCCTGTAACTTTTAAGCATCATGTAAACTTGGCTTGTTTAACATTTTGAGTATATATATATATATATATATATATATATATATATATTATATATATATAAACCTTATTTATAGTCTTTGAGAAAAAGGTAACAGCCAGGAAGCTCATTTTCCCACGATGGAGGGGTAATTGTGCCTCAAGGGTCACCTTTAGCCCGATCATTAACAGGGTAAGTGGCCAACTCAACCCAACCCAGGATTCAGGAGGCGGGACCGAACCAGAGCATTACCGCTCAGAATCCCCCACCGTAACCACTGACCTACTGGACGCCCATCTTTAGGTGAAAAATTTATAAATTTTTGCCAAAAATTATTCACAACTGTATTCCAAAAGTACTTACTACTTACCGAAGTCAAACTTTTCAAAGATTTTTCTAATTATTAATTAAAAACAAGTATCTCAATATTCATTCAAATGTGATTACACACCGTTCGAACAGCGAGGTTAAGCGACGTTGGATCTGTCCAGTAGTTGGATGGGTGGAAATGATATGACTGATATGTTCTCATATGATGTAATAACCCTTAGATGGTTCGGATTCCACGTAAAGCTTTAGGTCCCCTTTATCATATGACCCTTCATGCATAGCTGTTAGAAGGCAGGTAAAATCATGCGAGTCATTAATTAATTATCCATTCGTTTACCTGTTTACTCGGCAAGAAAGGCTAAGTCGTGGCCAGTTTCGTAACACCGCTTCTCGTCGATCAGCGAAGTTTTGCGACATTGGTTCTGGGTAATAGTTGAATAGTCTTCTGTCTCCTGATGATGTAACGACCCGTGGTTCGGATCCCACGTAAAGCTGTAGGCTCCCTCCGTCACATGGCCTTTGCTGTTACGAAGGAGGTTATACAACCCCGAAAACACGCAACTACCTATCTATCTGTACATATATA
Source organism: Bathynomus jamesi (assembly GCA_023014485.1). Classification (NCBI taxonomy): domain Eukaryota; kingdom Metazoa; phylum Arthropoda; class Malacostraca; order Isopoda; family Cirolanidae; genus Bathynomus; species Bathynomus jamesi. The sequence goes on from JAJOZX010008506.1 coordinate 79,892, forward strand.
CAATACGATAGATCTTAATTTTACCATACGTTACAACCAACGCACAAGTCCAGAGCCCACAACTTGCATGGAAACCTACCTGAAAACCTGCATGAAAACTTGCATGAAAACCTGCATAAAAACCTGCATGAAAACCTGCATAAAAATTTGCATGAAAACCTGCACAAAAACCTGCAAATCATAAAAAGAAAAATTACCAGATAAGATGTCAAAAAAAGCAAATAAATTAAATTCATCTTATCAGTTATTTTTTATTTTTTTTCCAAAATGTTCGGGGAATCTGTACCCCCCCTTTTACGCAGACCCCCCCCCCCCCCAAAAAGGACAAAAAAAAAAATTTTTTATTACTCCGAAACTCAATTTCCTTCATAGGTAAAATGCAGGATATGTATATATATATATATATATATTATATATATATATATATATATAATATACACACGGTATAATAGCACATAAAATGAATATATGGGAATAACAGGCAAAGTGGGAAATGGATCTACAACTTCCTCAGAGAACGTCTACAGGTCTTCAAAATCCAAGGTATATCATCATCAGAACCGGAAGTACGCAGCTCAGTACCACAAGGGACAGTACTGGCCTCACTCCTGTTCATTATCATGCTAACAGACATAGACAGCGGAGTAAACAGTAACAATATAGTAACATCCTTCGCGGACGATACAAAGATCAGCAGAAAAATCAGCGATGTAAATGAAGTGGAGGCCTTGCAGAGGGACACGAACAAAATATACAAATGGTCAGAAGAAAACATGTCATTTAACACCGAGAAATTTCAGCTCTTGAGATATAGTAGAAATGAGGAACTTAAACAGACTGCATATTATGCTCCAGATAGACAGGAAATTCAGAGAAGCACGAAAGCGATCGATCTGGGGGTAATAATGACAGATGATGCGAAATTCGAAACACAAAATCAGATAGCGATAAATAAAGCAAAAAGAGTCGCCGGACAGGTACTAAGAACGTTTAAAAGAAGGGACAGGACAGGAATGATTCCCCTGCTAAAAACACTGATTATACCAAAACTTGAATACTGCTCAGTTTTGAAGTCCCCATATAAAAAGGAAGAAACTAATAAACTAGAAGAAACGCAAAGACATTTCACAGCTAAGATTGATGCTGCAAAAAACTCAACTACTGGGAAAGGCTACGTAAACTAAAGCTGTACTCCCTGGAAAGAAGAAGAGAGAGGTACACCATAATCTACATATGGAAAATGATTGAAAAACTGGTACCAAACCTCAAACTAAACCCAATTACCATTCAAACAACACTGGAAAATAGAAAAGGCAGAATGTGTAGTGTTCCAAAATTAAAGGCCCGACAAGGGACCTCCTCAACACTGACGGAAAATAGCTTGGTTGTCAGGGTGCCAAGACTTTTTAACCATCTTCCAAAGGACCTCAGAAACGTTACAAGGGTCAAAGTTGAAGTCAAAAGAGAAGATTAGATGCCTGGCTCAGGACGGTACCAGATGAGCCGGGTGTACCTGGCTATGTACGGTGGAGAGCGCAAGAAAGCAACTCGCTCCTTCACCAAGCCAGACCTAGAGGCCTTGACCTCCGTGTGAAGAGAGACCAACGCACGAAACAGCAACAAGGTTAACACGGTTATATATATATATATATATATATTGTTTCCTTCGGGTTATACAACCCCACCTTTTTTTAAATAACAACCTCTTCCCTCAAGGATTTATGTTTTTTTTTTGTTTCACTTTTCAAATTTTTAGATTACGGGAAATATTTCAGTGTTTGGGCCAAAGGAATATTGATTTTGATTCAGGGGACCCAAAGCCAAACCGGTGTAAGATTTTTTTTCCTTTTACATTTTATTTTCATTATCAGGGTCACAACACGCTCTTATATATATATATATATATTATATATATATATATATATATATATATATGCAAATAACTGCAATGACCGCGCAGTATATAAATGAATAGAAACGACATAAGTTTCGTTATCTCTCCTCCTCGTGTGCAGAAACGTTCCTTAATACTTATGTCGTTTCTATTCATTATATATTATATATATATATATATATAATATATATATATATATTATATATATATATAATATATATATATATATGAGAGGAGGCGCGACAAGCCTGACCTCTGTGAAATGAGGAATCATCGCGCGGAACATTTGAAAGGTTGAAAGGTTATAAATAATCCTAGCTAACATTCAGGGTCTTAAATCAAACCATTCCCCGGACAAAGTTTTATACCTAAAAGGACTCATGCATGAAACCAGAGCAGACTTTGCATGCCCCACGTAATCCCATCTAAAGGACTGCCAGGCGAACTGTGAAAATTGTGAATTCTGTATTGACAAAAAAGAAATTCAAATTGACAACTATAACATCCTCCAAGCCGACAGAACAGTGAGACGTAAAGGAGGATGTGCTATTTACACACGCGAAAGGCATATGGCAGAAATGACTATAAGTACTTCAAACAGCTACGTAGAATGTGTAGCAGCAAAAGTTGAAAAATTAAATATGGTACTAATTGTAATGTACAGACCCCTAAATACGCAAACCTCAAAATTTTCAGATTCCACTACAGAGGTAAGAAACTGGGTAAAAGATCTACTCTCCCCAACCCAAAATATTTTTTCTCTGTGGTGACTTTAATTTTCCATTCATGAAATATAAAAGGACAGGAAAAATTGGAAAGCCATCTTCGAGGCCAAGACAACAGAAGAGATGCTAATGTCCTTAGAGGAGAAGACGCTGGAAATTGTGGAAAGACATATCCCAAAAAATACAACGAAGAGGAAAGAGAAGCAGGTTCGAGAGACAAAAGAGGTCATTGTTCCGAAAGAGAAAAAGAGTGAAGTGACTGCAAAATTTAGTAACTAACTGTAAAGATAACAACATCAGAAAAATATTAAATGATAAACTGCTGAGTATCGATGACGTCATACAGGAACTAATTGAGAAGCATACAGAAAAAGAAGACGACGCTATAGAAGCGATAAAGGCTAACTCAAAGTACTTCTATAATTTTGCAAAAAAGAAGTCGAAAAACCATGCGACTATTGGACCTTTGAAAAACGAGAACAGTGCTTTATATGATGATCTAACAGAAGTATCTGAAATATTAAGAGCTCAGTACGAATTATCTTTCAGTATCCCAAAAACTGACAAACTGATATGCGATAGAAACGCGTTCTTTGAAGAACTACAAGGGGAAAGTATAATGGACTTCGACTTTACGACAAATGATATTACATAAGCTATAGGGAAACTAAAAGCACACTCAGCGGCAGGACCGGACAAATGGAATGCCACACTGATCAAAAACTGCAAGAATGCAATCACTGAGCCCCTCTATTGGATATGGAGACGATCACTAGACACGGGAGAAATACCGGGCATCCTGAAGAGCGCGAACATAGTCCCAATACAGTATATAAATGGAGATCGATCCGAGGTCAAAAACTATAGGCCAAGTGTCGCTTACATCTCATCTCAATAAAATATTTGAAAGAATAGTTAGACAGAAAATCTGACTTTTTGGAAACTCAGAAAAAATTCATTGATAACCAATATGGATTTCGGTCAAACAGATCATGCCTATCACAACTAATGGAACACTACAACAACATTATTCATGCACTTGAAAGTAATGAAAACTATGATGTAATATACATAGACTTTCCCTAAGCAAAGTCTATGTATGGGAATATATGGGAATAACAGGAAAAGTAGGAAATGGATATATAATTTCCTTAGTGAGCGGCGGCAAGTCTAAACAGTACAAGGAGTATCTTCATCGAATCAGAGGTCCTCAGCTCAGTACCACAAGGAACAGTATTAGCTCCACTACTCATCATAATCATGCTAACTAACATAGATGAGGACTTTACCAGAGACAGCACAGTAACCTCCTTTGCCGATGACACAAAGATCAGTAGAAAAATAAGAAACCCAGAGGTATAGGATCTCTACAACAGACATGAACAGAATCTACGAGTGGACGGAAGACAACAATATGAAGTTTAACACTGAAAAGTTTCAACTGTTACGGTACGGAAAAGGGAGGACCAAAATCCATGCAATACTATACCGCAAATGGATAGGAAATTCAGAGAAATTCTAGAGCAAAAGATGTAAGGTTGTAATGACTGATGATGCGAAATTGGAAAACAAAATAAGATAGCAGTAAACAGAGCAAAGAGAATAACTGGACAATACTGAGAACCTTTAAACGAAGGAATGGGAATATAATGATTTCTCTACTGAAAACACTGATCATACCCAAATTGGAATACTGCTCTGTCCTAACATCCCATATAGAAAAGAAGACATAAGACAGCTAGAAGGATTCAGAGAAGCTTCACAGCCAAGATCATGGGTGCAAAGAACTAAATTACTGGGAAAGGTTACTCGAATTAAACCTATATTCCTGGAAAGGAGAAGAGAGAGATACACCATTATTTACACTTGGAAAATAATGGAGAAACTAGCCCCTAATCTTACTCTGAACCCTATAAACTCCCCAAACAACAGTTGGAAAGTAGAAAAGGAAGACTGTGTCGTGTTCCCAATTAAAGGCTAGAAAGGATCATCCTTAACCCTGAAAGAAAATAGTTTTGTTGTGTTTGGGTGCCCAAAACTGTTTAATCAGCTGCCCAAAGACCTGAGGAACACGAATGGTGTTGCGGTTGACATCTTCAAAAGAAGATTAGACGTCTGGCTCAGAACAATCCCCGATGAGCCGGACGTACCTGGCTATGTGAGGTGGAGAGTACAAGAAACCAACTCACTACTTCACCAGGCCAACTCGAAAGGAGGGGCGACAAGCTTGACCTTCGTGAAATGAGGAATCATCGCACGGAACACTTGAAAGGTTGAAAGAAAAGGTATATACACAGTATATATAATCTTGAATTTTTCCAAATTATTGTTTTTAAAACAGAATAGCCGTTTAGATCCCCCTAATTTATGTAAACCCCTTTACCCAATGTACCTAACCTAACAGCGTGTGGCTTCACGAAATTTAAGGCCAACAGAGAGGGACCTCAAAAAAGATCTGCAAAGAGAAATCAAGAATAATTCTCTCTCTCAGTCACTTATATATATATATATATATATATATATATATATATATATATATATATATAATATATATATATTATATATATATACAGTATATTAAACCTCTGGCAGTTAAAAATAATCTTTTTTTAATGCAATTCCTAAAATATTCTCTGTCAAATTCATGAACCAGTTATCCATTATCTATTATATCCAATTCATTTGATTCATTTTTTTTTTTTTTATAGTTTTGATATAACTCGAGTATAAAATTACTCAAAAATCTCTCTCTTCCGTAAAGTTTAATAATGTTTGGGCATCACTTATATTTTGGTCTAATTTCTTCTCTATGCTTCACTAAACAACTGTTATAATCCTCGGTTCTAAAGGTAAATGTCTGCTGTTGATAGATTGTCCTTTAAAAACCAGTGGTTTCGCCTACACATTTTTTTAGGACAGTTATTGCGAGGAATGGTATAAATTCAACTGTCTTCTATAATAATTTTTGTCAAGTTACGCGTAATCGATTTACCTGTTGTATTAATCTACTCCTTAACCAATTCAATTACTTCCTGCATAGCATCATTCCCATTTTCATTCGCTGTCCGGAAGTGGGAATGCTGCAGTGTCTAGGCAGAGTGTCTAGACATCTCGAAAACCCCGGACCTTGATTTTAGTTCTCTTCTTCTTCTATTGGGGGGGGGGACGCTTTTGCGGGTATTTGCCCTTGGCCCCTCCTTTCTGAATAAAACAAAAGGTTGGAATTCCAGATTTGGGATAAGACTTCCTGATTTGAGAAATGGCAAAGAGAGACTGTTGTGACGCAGTTGCGGGTCTGGGAAGTATTTTCTGTACATAATCTAACTTAAAGTGGGAAATCCTATCGTAGGAATGAGACGAGATCGATCTGAGAATTGCATCCTTCGAGATTCCTACTTTTGGATTTCTCATTCTTGGACTACGACTGAAATGGGCATGATTGAGATTGGGCAGAAACCAATGAATCTAAATTATTTGGGAATGAGAAATATTGCGAAATTATTAAATTAAGAATAACCTTTTAATACACAACTTCTTTCTAAACATTTTACAAGAATTATTAAGTCTTTTTAGCCGACGGCAAAGTCCCACTAATATAAACTTAGTGTGATAGTCGAGCAAACTTTTAGGAAACCTATTTTTGAGCTGGAACAACTCTTTATCGAAAGCAATTCCTGATCCAAACACTAGGCAATTACATACTCTACGCGTTCCTATTTATTTCGCACGCGATATTTAACCTGTTAAGCGTCACTTTTCTTATTTTTATACTCTACGCACCGATAGACGATATAGCTCGTCCATAACGCTTAAGAGGTTAAGGCATGCATAACAGAATATTTACAGTGTGATAATCATGAAGCGAATTGGTCCATAGAGGGTCTTAAATATCGAAGATGGGGTTTTTGCCGTCCCATTTCACACCTGCAATAGATAATTCATACCACCGTTATCGATACCCATGCATGAATGGAAGGCTCGAGGGCATCAGCCACCAAAATAGATAGGAATTAGTAAAGAAATATTTAATACATGTATATAACATGAATTTTAAGTGTAAACACGTAAACAACCCCGGAGACCTTGATTGTAAAGTTGGGTGGGGGGGAGGGGGACATTTTTGCGGGCGCCCGCCCTTGGCCCCTCCTTTCTACATAAAAAAAATGGACATTACGGACAGACTACTTACCTATCATATTACCTACCTTTTGTCTCTCTACTCCTTCTATCCACCTACCAACCAGCCATACTATTCATCTACCTATCTATCGATTAACCTACATTTGTAATCACGATCACAACCACTGACCAAAACTTGGGTAAAAAGGCAAATACCAACAAAATTCGTTTCCGGAACAAGCAAAGCTTTTGTCAGGGAGCCTTTTTTAATCAGTCTTAAAGCAGTCTTCAAAGGAAAGCCGAGTTTCTTCAAAAGTGTACACTATTTAAAATTAGCTTGTGGGTTTTAATATATATATATATATATATACATATACACACACAGTATATATATATATTATATATATATATATATATATATATATATATATGGTTAAGGATGTCTTCAAGAATAGTAAAATTTGTCAAAGTCATCACGCTGATCTCGAATTTCCATTTAGATTATTGTCGGGAGAGATTCAAAATTTTGAGATGGCTTTTTCAAGGAAAGAAAGAAGAATAATAAAAAAATATCTTCATCATTTGTTAAATATCTGGAAATTCTGTTTTGTGAGACTTCATTTTATTCGGGGGAAAAAAAAAATAAAAAAAAAATATATATATATATATATATTGTGTATATATAAATGTCTGTGTGCAGGAGGGTGGCCAAAGTAACAGGCGGAATATTAAAGGCCCGCGTGTGAGCATTCTGTGTTTATCGCTTCTCAATACACTCTCAGAGAGACAGTATTTAATACAGCAAAGCTACGAGAAAGACCATCAACAGTGATAATACAATAGGAGTAACTCCTTCCTCGCTATCCTCGATCAAGTCGTTGAGAATTTTGTTGCTGAAATGATAAAAGAGAAAAATTTGTTGACCCTTCCACTGCTTTGGATATACAGTACAAACAAACGAACAAAACATCTTTATTGCGGATCATTCACAATCCATAGCCACTTAACCTAACATACAAGTACAAGCTTACATATTATACACTGAACGTAATACAAAAATAAGGCCAACATAGCCACTTAACCTAACATACAAGTACAAAAAAAGGCCAGCATAACCATTCATAGCCAGATATACTGTAGAAGGAAAACCTTCCTTTGTGAAAGCCATCAATAATAATTTAGGTGGTGTACGAAAGTCGTGAGTAAGATATTCGACTTTCGGAACCATGTGGCGTTCTCCGATGGATGTGGATGTGAAGAAATCAATCTAAATCCTCCCATCCTCAGATTCTTCAACCCAATGTGAAATTTGGTGGAAAAGGTGTCATGGTGCGGGCAGCAGTTTAATGCAATATCAAAACGAATCTAGTGTTGGTAGATAATCCTTTAAATTCATTCGTACTGGGGAACCTCGAGGACCCATCTGGTCCCCTATACTAGCGATGTATTCTTAATTTTAATATGTTCTCCAGGAAGATCAAACGCCATATCGCATTGTTAAATGTTACGACCGCACTGGAAAAAAAATCACACTGAAAACAAAGACTTCCCGCAACCTTCTACATATAGAAATATTATCTTCTTTTTGTCTGAAATCACTCAAAAAGAAGTTTCGAAGACAATTTCTTCTCTCTAAAGAAGTTAGGTATCATTAAAAAAATTATTGTACCATTTGACAAAAAGCTTTGATACCCAAAAGAAGGAAATACTTCTACTAGAATACATCCTCAAAAAGAAGTTTTATTTTGAGTGCAGGGCTTGAAATTTCTTCCACTAGCGTCACAAAACCGTGACATGAATGCTATAAACTAAATGCTGAAGCGCCTCTACAGTTGACCAGAAGCTGTATGAGGACATATCGTCTATACACGTCTATAACAATTAACGACGATCTTCGTAGAAAAATTGCAAACTTCACAATAAAAGATCAACTCTGTTTAGCAATTTAAAATTACAAAAACTTAATTAGATTAAAAATTAATTAACTTAAAAATTAATTAAGTAAAAATTATTATAAATATAAAATTTGTAATAAAGAATTATTAAAGATGTAGCTGAAAGTTGCTGCAAAAGTGCGTTAACCAAAGTAATAATGTGATATTTTTTATTATAAATGAATGTCAGACGTACAGAGCTGTCAACCTTCCGTTATATTTGATGTTTTTTTTTAAAGTTCGAAAACTTAATTTGGTGGTTTTTTACAATCGATTTATTTATTTAGTTCTTTGGAACTTCGCTTAAAGAGATGTGTACTTTTTTGTTCAGATCGTATACATTACAGAACTGACAATTTTGTATTCTGATTTAGTTCAAAATCTCCATTAGCAAAAACCGCTAAATATTTATACGTAATGGCACTGACTAGCCATTACATATTATACCACAATCACGAAACCTCCAAAATTGGTGCCAGAAGCGTTGGCACTAATTCTAGGACAGACCATATACAATCATAAAAAAATGAACAGTAAAAATAACTAAGATTTGAGTACATTTATGTAAGTCTAGGTGCAAAACTGTAGGATTTTTACATAGGCCTATACCTGGTTAGTTAATAGGAAATCCTACAATATATACGAGTTTAATATCCAAAAACAAAGCTAAATGTTTTGAAAATTGAATAAACATAATGATTTAGAAAAATCACTTCTGAACTGCAGCAAAAAGCTTCAACTGTAAGCTTAGTATCGCACTTTTTATTAAAATGTTAACTGTCTACAGAACAATCAGAGACCCGTATACAGGGTGAGCGAGAAGTCCCTGTGCTCCTGTCCACTTCCAACACAGTGCAGGTACAGGTTCACTACACTTCTTGCGGGTGCACAGGGACTTTTCGCTCACCCTGTATAACCGATCTGTTCCCAATCACGAAAAAATAATCTACGTTGTTCAAATTTCATTCTTCGTCCGAGAATGAAAACCCCGAAAATGGAAACCTCAGAGGAGCCAATTCTACGAATGATCCATTCCCATTCTAACTAAGAATTTCAATATTCTTACTTTCCCATGGAGATGGAAATGATGCCAGGTGGTACGTAATCACTATACAGCATACCCCAAGCACGCATTCCCACGGGCATAGAATAATAATCTTTTGAATTTAACTTAAAGAACTTGGGAAGACGAGGACGTAACGATAAGCAAGAATTAACGATAAAACTGAGAAACTTCGTAAAATGTTGGAAAGATTTACTAAGATGAAATGAGTAAAAGAAAAGAATGAATGAATGTGGTGAAAGGACTCTAAAGTATGACTGCAAAAGACCGAATGTCGAGTGCTCGACAAAAGTTATGGAACCTCCAAGAAGACAAATGGTACGCAATTCAGATATTTTTACTTTTACATGCCATTTCTCTCAGCCATACATATATATATATATATATATATATATATATATATATATATATATATATATATATATATATATATATATATATGAGGAGGGTGTAGACACCGATCGACTAAGGAAGTACTCCCGGGGGGGACGTTCGGCGAGAGACAGGGAGAGTTGAAACTCTCGTTTTTCCTGTCACTGTCCTCTTTAGCTGATCTTTTTCCGTGTTTCATCTATCCTGTGAGCAGTTCAGCGTGCTCTTAAACGCACACTTCTTTCACTACTACTCACTACATATACACGCATCTTACACACTACACAATCTTTTCAGAGTTAAAAACACAACAAAGGGCTTTGATTTGGGCTCTCTTCTTTCTCTATGGAGAGAGCGATTTTGCGGCCATTCGTCCTTCATCCCTCCTTCCTGCATTAATTAATATATATATATTATATATATATATATATATATATATATATATGGTTTACAAAAGTAAATAGACCCCTTTGGGTTTTTTTTTCCAAATTTTTTTTTATTTGATATATATATATATATATATATATATATATAGTCTTATATATATATATATATATATATATATATATATATAAAATAGGATTCCTTTAACCCAGTGGTGCACAAACTTTTTTGATGTGAGGGCCAAGCGAAGAAAATAACTAAATGTATTAGCCTACTTACTTTCCATCTAAGTCATAAATTGGGTCACTTTTATATTCTAACTTTTTCATTGAATTGAAAAGACTCGTGGGGCCACTGAAAAGACCCGTGGGGGACACATTTGGCCAGCGAGCCAGGGTTTGTGCATCACTGCTTTAACCTTTTCATTCCTGAATTATGAAATTTGTATTTATTTTTTTTCTGTTCAAGCCAAACTAACCTCTAATTTTCCGATCGTAAGGCTCAAAATCGATTGTCAAGTTCGTGTTGCCATAAGGCAACGGTCGGCGTTAAAAGGTTTATATCTTAGTATTAAGCTGATACACTGATCTTTGAATCGGGATAATGAAATCAGTAGTTGGAAATGATCTTTTTCAGTTAAGTTAATTTGGGTGAAGAGTAGAAGAAGAGTAAAGTATATTTAAAGCGCGAGGAAAACCCTGATTTAAACAGGTAAAAAACAAAAAAAACACAACGAAGCGTCATTAATGGAGGTGCAAAACGTTTTCCTTTTATTATTAGTAGTTCAAATTTAGGGGAAATGAATTTTCTAATTTTACAGGCAATTACAATATACAGGGTGGCCACAAAGTCCCTTTGCGTGAAAAACAAGTGCAACACACAGATATTGCTGTAATTTTACTGCAAAGGGACTTTGTGGCAACTCTATAGAAGATGTTTGTTGTGGACTACATCTTCCACGAAAAATATCGTGTTTTTTTTCTGACGTAACCTAAACCCATATCTCTCTCTCTCTCTCTCTCTCTCTCTATATATATATATATATATATATATATATATATAAATAAAGGGTGATCCAGAGAAATGGGACCCAAAAAACCCCCTGTAACTCTTAAAGTATAAGTCCTTTTATAAAATCATACGCATCATTCGAAAGAGGATAGTTACAAGTTTGTACAGGATTGTATAGGTTTTGACAAAACAAAATAAAAGTGTTAGTTAAAACTAACCCTTCAAGATGACTGCATGGACTGTGGAACAGCTGCGTTTCATAACTGAGCAATATTATGAGCATGGAAGAAGTGTAGTTTCAGCTCAAAGATCTTTCAAGACAAATTTTCAGATGTCAAAATCACCTTCTAAGAGCTGAAACTACACTTCTTCCATGCTCATAATATTGCTCAGTTATGAAACGCAGCTGTTCCACAGTCCATGCAGTCATCTTGAAGGGTTAGTTTTAACTAACACTTTTATTTTGTTTTGTATCTATCTTGTCTTGTATTGTCAAAACCTATACAATCCTGCACAAACTTGTAACTATCCTCTTTCGAATGATGCGTATAATTTTATAAAAGGACTTATACTTTAAGAGTTACAGGGGTTTCTTTTGGGTCCCATTTCTCTGGTTCACCCTTTATATATATATATATATATATATATATATATATATATATATATATATATATATATATGATGAAAAAACCACGTGTTACTTTCGTGAAATAATTTTCATATATATATATACAGGGTGTCCCGTAAGTCTGGACCCATAGGGAAAAATAATAAAATTAAAAATAGTCAAAAAATTTATTACATAATCTGTTCAAAGTGTCCGCCGTTGTGTCGCACACATAGTTGAAGACGTAATCTCCACTGCGACAGCACTTTCTGAATCACAGTCGCAGAAATTTCTTGACACGCCTCCACAATGCGTGCTTTAAGGTGGAAAATGTTCTGAAGTTTGACCTCGTACACTTTGGCTTTCAAGTGGCCCCACAAATAAAACTCCAGCGGAGTAAGATCATAATAAAAAAATAATAAAAATAATAATAAAAATAATAAAAAATATATTATAAATAAATTTTTGGACTATTTTGTAATTTTATTATTTTTCCTATGGGTCCAGACTTACGGGACACCCTGTATATATATATATATATATATAATATATTATATATATACAGGGTGGGCCGTAAGTTTCCATACATAGGAAAAATTAAACGTTTGTTTTTATGTTTCAGATACCCTAAGAATATGCGTTTGACGTAAGATCTTGTTTACTGATGAAGCAAATTTTTACGTCAATGAAGAGGTTAATCGGCAAAACATACGTTATTGGAGTAATGCTAACCCTAACTGGCTGAGTCCGACGAAGATGCAAGGTGCCGGTAAAGTGATGGTGTGGGCCGGGATATGGGGTGACAGAATTATTGGACCAATTTTTGTCAGTGGAAATCTTAATGCCGAAAGGTATCTTAACATGTTGCAAGAAGAGATTTTCCCATCCCTGCTAAACGAGGAAGGTAACTTCCCAGTTTACTTCCAGCAAGATGGAGCTCCACCTCATTATGGTCTTCACGTGCGTCGGTATTTGGATCAGCAGCAGTTTCCGGATGCTTGGATTGGTCGGCGTGGTCCTGTGGAGTGGCCTCCCAGATCCCCAGATCTCACCCCCCTTGATTTCTATCTTTGGGGGCACTTGAAGGCCATGGTGTATCAGGAAAAGATACGAGACATAAATCATCTAAAGGAACGTATCACCAACGCCATTACAAGCATAACGTCAACTGTGCTAATGCGTGTTCATCAACAGTGGGAACACGTATTGAAATGTGTTTTCAAAACAATGGCAACCATGTAGAGCATATTATATAAATAAAAATGGTTGTCCATAACAAAATGTTTATTTTTCCTATGTATGGAAACTTACGGCCCACCCTGTACACGTATATATATATATATATATATATATATATATTATATATATATATATATATATATATACACGCAAGTAAAAGAAATTAAATTATTAAACAGAAAAAAAGTATGTTTTTTTGTATAAATAACATGCAAATAATACCTCAAATTGTCTCCTTCAATTACCGTATGCAAACTAACCTCATAATACTGCAGAGTATAATGAGGGTAATTTCAAATAAAAAAACTTAAATCATTTCGTATAAATGAATATACCTTGAATAATAATGACATTTCTCATTAGCTTTGAAATAAAGGACATAATATTTCCGAAATGGGACGTTTCATTAATATAAGTTACGTCCGTTGCAAACGTTTTTGTTTTTTTGTATGTAAAAAAAAAGGAAATGGTGATTTTTCGGTATTTTCCTTATTGTTCCACGCAACTTTATTGGGTGAAGCGAAAAGCAATAACGAAACTCATTATTGCATTGCAATTAGCGTTGAAAGACCTTCATTTGACTGACAAAAACACCCGCCGTGCATTCGTTTGAATCGTAATTAAAAGAGAAGAGACTATTTTTATCTTCTATTTTTTTTCATTTTTTTTCCATTATTCTATTCGATGTTCTTTAATGCCCCCCTCCCCCATCTCTGGCTCCCCCCCACGCCAGAATAATTTGTAATTATGGAAATGTACGTACTAACTACAGGACAATAATGGACGATTTTATTTGGGCGGCGGGGATGGGGGGGCTATTGACGGGTTGACGTTGTAAAAGGCTTATAAAACACACCTAATATCGTAGCGATATTGATTAAAATATTAATTAAGCTTTTTTTCTATGTAAAAAATATTGTATTTATTTCCTGGACTCGGTGGAAAATCGCGGACATTTTGAGTTTAAAACTGTTGAATACTCGCGAAAATGGGATTTTTTAGTACACTTTAAATTTTGGACTGCGAACAAAAGCGAGGTAATGAAAACATTTAAGAGTTTTTGACCAATTTTTTTTTTCTAGCGGGGCCTGGGGTGTGGGGGTGGGGTTCGAAATTGGAGATATACGTTGTATCTTATTACGAGAATAACATTTTTTCACTTTGAGTCACCCATCGGGTCATCCCAGCGAGTCTAGCAACAATGTGGTGCAACGCGATAAGCTATCGTAGATGCACGCGTTTCTTTGTCATTTCAGAAAGAAAAGAGGAATAAGGACAAAGGCAATTTATTTAAATCAATGACACAAAAGTGGTAAAAAAAAAATATTACACAAAAATGTAAATAATATTTTTATCGCTGTTTTGCATCTAAGCTTTTCACTTTACCTGACAAATTAAGAACCTATTACACTGAGCTAATAAAGAGTAAATAAAATAATATAATAATAATAATAATAATAATAAAAATGGTCCTTTAAAATATAGGGGACATTTAAGCTCAAACTTAGTTTATTTTAGTTTTAGTTAAAAATAAACGTTCCTTATTTTAATCACAAAAAATCCATTCGTATTTTGATGAAAAAAAAAGGGGTTGGTGAAACTTTTATTTGTTAAAGCTTAAAGCGAAAATTAAAGAAATGACGTAATTACGTATGACGATGAGGAATGAAAACCTTTCATTTATGTCTGCGTTTACGTGTATGTGCGTGTGTGTGTGTGTACGTATGTACGTGTGTATATTTAATGTACGTATACATGATTCCTAAACACTTCCTCAGTAAAGTGAATCAGGGAAAAGCAAACATCAAAGTGACTTTTCTCATCAGTTGAAAGAAAACTTTGCGAGTGTTTTTAAGCAAAGCTTTTTTATATTTTTTTTTATTCTAATGGAAAAATGTATTGCATAATTTAAAGTATTCCCTCTGTTAAACTATTCATTGACGAACTCGTAAGAAATGTACGACACTTCTCGAGAAGGAAAGTTTGCCATACTCTAAAATAAACCTTACATTGATAGAAATAATACTTAGTTATTGAGGTACACTCAGACGTGAGAATTACCAAAATAAACTTTCGGTTTTGCAGTAATTTGAAATTTAAATTTAAAAGTAATGAGTAAATTAACTTTCATTTTAAGGATATGATTATTCATGTCTTTTTGAGCAAGAAAGAAAGAGAGAGAAAGAAAAAATGTGAACGAAGAAAGTTAAATGTGAAAAATAGGAGTAAGAAAGAATTTATTTAAAATTTATTTAAACAAAAAAAAGAGGTTTCCCCTTATAAGGACATGTCGAACCCAGCACTCGTAACTCAGCGGGTATAATATAACTAGTCAGGAGAGCCAGAAACTGGCACTGTGTTCAGTCCAGACGAATGCGCCCCGTTGCGCTAACAGTTGGCTTATTATAAACCAGCATCAACAAGAGTCGAACCCCCCTGACCTCATTTTCTTCACCTGGAAGGCAAAATGGAGGCAGAAGATGACACAATAATTGTATGTTCATAAAATCTGAAGAAAAATACAGTAAGTCGCCCATTACAAAGGAAGAATTTCATATGCAGGAAGGAGTGGCCAAGGGCGAACGCCCGCACAACGTTCCCCCCCCCCTCGCCAATAGAGTAAGAAAAAACTATAATTAAGGTGCAAGGTTTTCGAGATATCTGGACACTCTGCGTTTGAAAGATTTGGGAAGATCCAAAGGGCGAACTGGAGCGATAGGACAGAAAACAGATATAAGAATGTGGTCGGAGGAGCCCAACGGAGAATAAAGTTTGACAGAATAAGAAGAAGGATGAGTGATGAGAAATAAATCCAGAATGTTGGGCCTGTCTCCAAGGCGATCGGGGATACGAGTAGGGTACTGTACAATCTGCTCTAGGTCATTCAGGATAGAGAAGTTAAAAGCTAGTTCACTAGGGCTGTCAATGAAATGGGAGGAAAGCCAAAGGTGGTGGTGAACATTGAAATCTCCTAAAATGGAGATTTCAACGAAAGGAGAGTGGGATAGAATGTATTCCACTTTGGAAGTGAGGTAGTCAAAGAATTTTGGATAGTCAGTAGAATTAGGAGAAAGATAGATAGCGCAGATGTATTTGGTTTGAGATTGACAAATAAGCCGTAACCAGAGGGTGTAGAATTCGGAGGATTCAAGTTCGGGAATACGAGAGCAAGTTAGGTCGTTGCGTACATATACGTAACATCCACCTTTGGAATGAAATTGAGTATATAGAGAAAGTAGGAGGGTAAAGAAAAGGAGTTGCTGTCAGTCGTCTCAGACATCTGAGTTTCTGTGAGGAAGAGAAGGTGAGATTTAGAAGAGGAGAGGTGGTGTTCAACAGATCGGAAATTTGAGGAAAGGCCATGAATGTTGAAGAATTTTATGAAAAGTAAATCAGGCAAAGGCTCAGGACATCTTGAATAAGCAGTAGCAGAACCAGCCCAGCTGTCCGGGTATGTATTCCTAATATCGGCAGTGGAGGAGCCAGAAATGGGGACATTTATGGTCCCCTCCCCAGGGGATTCCGAGGCTTTTGAAGTCAATGCCATTTTTTTTTAATTTTGAAAAGATTGTGTAGTGTGTATGTAAGATGCATGTATGTGCAGTGAGAAATAGGGAAAGAATTGTGTGTGTTTAAGAGCACCCTGGACTGCTCATAGAGTAGACTGGTACAGTAATATCAGCTTGGTCTGTAAAATAATTACAATTAACTGAATTACTAAATAATTAATTACTTTTTGAATAATTTAAAGCTGATTTAAATTACTTCGAAATCGTAACAAATTGTAATTGTAATTTAATAAAAAAATTTCAGGTAATTATAACTAAATTACTGTTTTTAAATGGCTATGCCCATTTTTGTGGGTAAACTGATAAATAAAAAGTACCCAATTGAACAATTCTTAAAATTTACTTTCAGTTTAAAATTAATTTTAATTAGTTTTACTTTTATAATTTTAATAATATTACTTGCCTTGAACCATGTAAGGATAAAATTATGAAGTAGAGACAAATTCTGCCATTCCGATTCTAGTTCCGACTCGGCTCATTTACATGAATCTGATTTTAAAATTGCATTGCAAAAACAGAAATAACAGAGAGAGAGAGAGAGAGAGAGAGAGAGAGAGAGAGAGAGATTTTAAAAGCATAACACAAAATTAAATACTAAATACATGAACACTAAATTTGAACTGATTATGTGTTTCAAAAGTATGGAATCATAGGAATATTTATATTTAAGTTTTGTGTGTGTATATATATATATATATATATATATTATATATATATATATATATATATATATATATATATATACATTAAACATATTTCCTATGATTCTGGACTTTTAAAACACCCCGTACTCTAAGATTAGGTCAAATTTATTGGAAGAACAGAAACGAATATAATATTCCTTCTCACCTTGGCCATTCCTGTTCCCCTTCATGGGGAAACTGGGGATTCTTGGTTTGTCGAATGCGCCGGTGTTAGTATAATTGACTTTAATTAGGGTTTTATAGGGGTTTGTTGTTCCATATTCCTGACCATTATCATTTACACTCCAGAAGGTCTACGTCGTGGCTGATGTCGTAACACCGCTTCCCATCGATCGGTGAAGTTAAGCGACATTGGGTTTGGATAGTAGTTTGATGGGAGACCGTCCTCCGCGTTCAGATGATATAGCGACGCGTAGTTCGGATTCCACGTAAAGCTGTAGGTCCCCCCTCTCCGTCATATGACCTTAGATATAGCGAAGGAAAACAACAACATCAACGTACCTCTTCCTTCTCTTCTAAAAATCCTTCCCAGCTATCCTCCTTATACACCATTAATGAGATTCTCACGCGTATACTTTGCATACTCGCAATTATATGTATTGTACGTATATGTGTTATACATATACTGTATATAAACGTATATACAGGTTATAAAAGATGAAAAGTCTTCTTCGATAGGTATATTGTAGATTGCTTCATGCATATTTTAACTTATCTTCGTCGAGATTTTGCAGAGAATACCGCTCAAGTTTTCACTTGCAGAAATGTATGGAATGACACGTATGTTAATTAAAATCTAGAGAAGGAAAGAATAGTAATGAAAATAATATATATATATATATATATATATATCTATATATATATATATATATATTTATATATTATATATATATATATATATATATATATATATATATATATAACGGGTGTGCCATAAAAAAGGGTACATTTTAAAAAGGCTATAAAATCAACATTTGTTATTTAATTTTAATAAAACTTCTACACAATAAATCATATGTATTTATCTATATGCAAACAAGTTTTCAGACTAAAATATCAAATGTTTCAAATTCTATCAACATTTAACGAAAGAGTATGATTTTTCTACTTAACATGCAAAAATTATTAAACCTTTTTAATATTTTTTTATAAAAATAATTTTTTACGTCAAATTTACCTGAAATTATTAAAAAAAAATGTTCGAAATGCTTTCCTTCTATTTCAATAACTTTTTTTTTATTCTTGGCCGGAATATGGGAGAAGATATCACTCATTTACGCGAGATTATCATCAAAAAATGGGAAGAGCTTCCACAGGAACAAGTAAATCGAGCTATAGATGAATTTCGGCCAAGAATAAAAAAGTTATTGAAATATACAATATATATATATATATATATATATATATATATATATATATGTAAATTATTTCACGAAAGTAACACGTGAATAATATTTATGATGAAAATAACCACGAAGGAAAAAGGAAACACAGAATGGTGCTCAAGCGCTTTCGTCTAATCTCTAATGACATCCTCAGGAACACTGAAATAAATAAACAAGTTCGAGACTATATATAGGTTACAAAAAAAAATAATATAGAAAAATAAAAATCGGAGGAGCATATCAATTTACAAGGAAAAACTACCAGAGTTTTAGCACTTTGCCCTTCTTGTCTAAATCCATTCTGAACGAATTCAAAACAACAGGATCAAGCAAAAAAAGGCCCTGGCTAATCTTAAAATTATTTGTAAGTTGAATAATGGCAGACTCAAGAATATTTCTATTAACAATGTTGCTTGAATGAAACAAAATTGAAGCATTATTCCAATCAAAACAGTGGGATAACTCTGACAAATGGACAAAAAGGGCACTGGACGACTGTCCCGTTCTAACGGAATATTGATGCTGTTTTACACGCGTGTGCAAATCCTTTCCCGTCTGTCCAATGTAAAAAGAATCACATTGCTTACAACCAATTTTATAGATAATGCCTGAATTATTTATTGGTAGGGCTATTTTTTACTATGACATTTTTCACAATATTGTCATATGAAAATACTACATTAATATTCAAACGTTTAAGTACGTTAGCAATGCCTAAAAAGCCTGGGAAAAATGGAAGTACTAAAATATTCTTCGACGAAGTGCGAGGGTATTAGTCACACGATAAAAAATTCGTTTTGCCTTGTTAAGACAAGATTCCAAAAAAGAGGTGGGTAACACAAATCACTTCCAATACTGTTGATTTTTTCTAATTCGGCATCCATGTATTCCGGACTGGCGATCCTAAGAGCGCGGAGAAACATTGAAGAAAATATGACTTTCTTGATGAGGGTGTCATGTCCGGAGTAGGATAAACAATTTGTCCTACGTACAGTTTTACTCAGGACATGACATCTCCATCAAGAAAGCCATATTTTCTTCAATGTTTCTCAGTATTCCTGAGGATGGTATTAGACGAAAGCGCTTGAGCACCATTCTGTGTTTCCTTTTTCCTTCGTGGTTATTTTCATCATATATATATATATATATATAATTTTATGATGCAATCCCACAAAGCAAAAGAAAAACGATTCCAAGGCCTTTCGTGTATTCAGAGCTACACCTCATCAGATAATATATCATTAAATCTTAGTTACTAGTTAATGTACTATTACTATAATGATACCAACAGTCAGAGTATTTGTGTGAAGTATTAGGGTAGTCAGATGATATAACTTACTAGTAAATTTTAGTTACTAGTCAAATGCACTAGGTAGATATTGTTAAATAGTCAAATGATTTTCTTCGTCAGTTTGTGATCTTGTTTACTTTCAAATTTAACTAGAAAACTGACTATTTCAACGCGAAAAGAATTATAGATAAGTTTTATATGAATAAAAGTAGTCAATCCACCAATGATTTTACGACACTTTTCCGTAAACTTAGGGTAAATGATTAAGCTAACCTTTATAGAGCAGCTAGGAAATTGACTCAAATGTACAGATGGAAATAATTTCTAAGTCAGTTAGGGCGAAATCATAAAATGACAAGATCAGCTTCGAAATATAGCCTATCAAACCTTATAATTTCCTATCAGAGAAACAATTCCTATAGGTAACTAAAAACCGGAAGTAAAATCACCAGGAGCAACCATTTCTCACAAAAAAAAAAATCTAAATGAATTTCTAAGAGAACATCAGTCATCGTCGTGCTTCTAAACGCAAAGCAGCTTCCCGCTCTCCCTCTGTCTTCGAGCCATTTTTCCGTTATACCTTCAATAATACGATAATTTAGAAGTGTAGGCCCATGAGATTTCGCTTTCGAAATATTTACACATTCTCAAGTAATCATCTGTGTCCTTCATTGTATTCGAAACTTATTGTGGCAATGCTATTTATTTCCTGCAATTCACTCATTTGTAACTTGAAAATATAATTTAATCAGTTGTATCTTCCTGTACCATTTGAACTTTGCAATATTCATTAATTGTTATCCATTGTGACAGTTTATCTCTCTTGTAGTTAAACAGAAAAACCACGCAACCTATCCATTTCCTTTTACATTTAAAATTGCAATTACTAACAACCTGGTGACCCCTAACAGCAAATTAATAACTTTATTAATTATATCTGCAACTTATTAAAATAGTGGCACTTTCCGTATAAAGTGGTGAATCAACACTATATATATATATATATATATATATATATATATTATATATATATACAAACAGAGCCTTCGGCTCCCTGCCCTACGGGCGGGGCTTGTGCTTCGCAAACTTGCCTACGGCGAGGGCACCTTCGCCGCAGAGTACCGAGATGAAGACAAAAATATTATTTTACATTTTAAATATAGCTTCATAAATTTTTAACCCACTGGCTCAGAATGCGAAGCTCAAAAGGTTAGGGTTACCCCACCCCTTGTTGCATAACTCCCTCCCCCATTACCCCCACCCCTCCCACATTACCCCACCCCCTTCCCATTACCCCCACCCCCTCCCCATTACCCCCCACCCCGAGGTCATTCTCCCTCTCCCCCTTCATGCAACTTGGGGGCCTAACCCCCACTCCTTGTTGCGTAACCTCTCTCCCCCATTACCCTTACCTACCCCCCCTTTTCTGTTAAAAATAGTTGGAAGTTTTGTGTAACATTTTCATATATTTTTTTTTATATTTTAAGTAAATGTTGAAAGGAAATGGAAGAAAATGCAGGGTGTATTTTTTAATAGGTATATATACTATATATATAATATATATATATTATATATATAATATGTATATATATAAGCAAACAACCACAAGGAAAAGGAAACACAAGTCCGAGGCGCTTTCGTGATATATTCACATTATCAAGGAGGAACAGAAATTTTCTGTTTCCTCCTTGATAATGTGAATATATCACGAAAGCGCTCGGACTTTGTGTTTCCTTTTCCTTGTGGTTGTTTGCTTATTAATAAGGTCACGTGTTATTTTGTGATTTTAGTGCATATATATATATATATATATATATATATATATATATATTATTTTTTTTTTTTCAAAATGAAACATGTAAATTTATTAATAGTATAAAACCCGCATGGATAAGAAAACAATATGTCGTGTACTTTCGTTTATTTCAACATCTCTTTAGGGAATGGCTGAAAACGCGAGTAGAAGTTAATCATACAATGCCTATAGACATTTCATCACTGCGAAATTGCATCAACGCTTTCATAACCTAACCTAACAGCATTACCCACTCTAATGGCGGCATTCACATTTCACCCGCGGCTATCTGTCGCAGCCAAAATAATATCCCAACATATACACAACAAGCTAACATTCTAGTTAATCACTACGCAAAGATAAGTCACTTAAACAGAGACAACAACCAGAAACACGCAGACAAACAGCCAGACACGAGAAAACCTACAGACTCGAGTCACTCGACACGACCATTACACCCTTTAGTACAGACCAGACCACCAAGATCATCAAAAACATTAAGAATTCGAAGGCTACTGGACCAGACAACATATCTAACATACACCTTAAACACTTGGGTCTACAGGGAATACTAGTTCTCACAAATATCAGCACATATTCATACCAACAGTTATTATTCCTGACATATGGAAACAAAGTAAAATTATTACATTACTCAAACCAAACAAAAATCCAACAGAACCAGCTTCCTATAGACCCATTACTTTACTATGCACACCTTCCAAAGTAACGAAAGACTAATCTTACAAATCACCAACCCACACATACCACTATCGCCTACTCAACATGGATTCAGACTTCACCACTCAACCACGACATTACTCACTAACCTCACGCAGTACATCATGGATGGCATCAACTCCAGACGACCAGCTCAACGTACACTATTAACAACAATAGACATTAGTAAAGCATTTGATGCTATCCCACGCTTCCCTCTCATAAACAAAATACTCAACACAAACATGCACAATAACACCAAAAGGTGGCTGAGCAACTATCTTTCAGGAAGATCCCCACATGTCACATTTAATGGCAAGTCATCCAAAAACAAGTTTTTTCCGAACGGGGTCCCTGAAGGTTCTGTTCTCTCACCAACACTGTTCATTATACATGCATGACATTCCAACACCTATCGATAACAAGCTTACCTTATCATCATATGCAGATGACATCACTCTAACTTCCACCCACAAACATCGACACCGCTACAAATAACCTACAAACATACATAAACAGTATACAAGACTGGCTTACACACAATAGACTCAAAGTAGCAACCACAAAATCAACCATCACCTTGCTAACGAGCAAACAAAAGAACACCTAAGGTAAATAATTTTTGTATTTATTTCTTTATTTAATTATGTTTATTTAATTGTTTTTATTATTTATTTAGAGCAAAATAAGTTATAACATTTTGGTGTTAACATATCATGTATTGTTAAAATATCCTTTTAAAAGGAAATTAGTGTTTTTAAGTCTTGCAAGAGTGTATTTTCGAAAAATTTGCACCAATTAGGCCATTTACATGTTATAATGGGTTCGTGTAACGATTTTTTCGTGTACTGATGGTTTTTTTGCACTAATTACGATCGTTAAACGGGGGTCCACTGTATATAAAACTTTCCAAAATGGAATGATGAAGTCCAATTTAGTTTGAATTTAGAGCGTTATTTTAAGGTTTGAGATAAGTTTAATACAAATTTAAAATTAAATTTAAGACGGTTTTCATCTAATTTAAGTTCCAAATTCAGCGAAGGTCAAAAGTTTTAAATTCCAAATGCAGACGAAGTATTTGCCTAAGAGTTTCCCCGAATCTGCTAAACCTTGAAATAAATCTCCCTTAAAACGTTTGAGAGCGCTTATCCAAGTCTTATTTCAGAACTCTTGAAAGAATCCTTTCACGATTAAAAGCTAAGGTTATGTAATCTTTCTCATTGAATAAATTGACTCTTATAAAATCTATAAGAGTAAATATTTAGAGCTTTTTAATTTCGAATTTGTAAATTTCAATTTGTGTATATATATATATAATTATATATATATATATATATATATATATATATATATATTATGTGCGCCCTCCCGGCCCTAGCACCCAAGGATGATGGGGCTCGACCCTGCAGTCCTTGTCATCCTTGGTCTTTTTCCACTTCGACTGTCCCCTCCACCCTTTCTTTTTCCTCTGTCTTTCCTCTCACTTTTTCTTTGTTTTTCCGCTGAGATATGCCCTTTTAAATAGAGGCGAATCGGTTCTTCCCGAACTTAAAAAAAAAAAAAAAATATATATATATATATATATATATATATAGGGTGTCCCAAAAAAACTGTATACTCTTTATAGCATCATATATTTTATAATTTAAAAACAAAAACAATATATTGTTATAGCAATTGCCAATGAAAGGTAAATTAGTAATCTAAGTGATCAAAATGTTATAGCGAGTTGTGCATGCATGTATGTATGTCATGATGTTATTATGTATATATTTTTATTTTGTATTATTTTACCAATTAACTGACTTTAGCTCATTTGTTTTGCAGATTGATGATTTGGGCAATGTCTATGTACAAGTACTTCACGAGAACGTGTACCAGAGAAGAAACTGAGGTTACAGAAACCTTGAATGATGACGGGATGCTCACGGAAAGATGTCAACCTGGAGGACAATGCAGAGGGTAACGAAATTATGGAAACGAAACGGAAGCAAACACCGTCAACGTCTGGTGTGAAACCAAAGTACCGGAAATGGAAGGGGGAATACTTGAAGTATGGGTTTTTTTTTTACCCAAAAGTGAAGGTCTGAATCCCTACCCTTCTGGGCAGTGCATGTTTTGCCCTGTGAGATACAGCAATGCCTGTCTTGCTCCTTCGAAGTTGTTGTTTCACAGTCTCACTTAAGCGCTAAACATCCTCAGCATAAGAACAAATCAGCAAAGCTGGGCACTTGCGTTTTTTTTTGCGGTACTGCGGTACTACCGCACTACCAAACCGGTACCGCATAACGCAGTACCGCAAAGGATCGCTGAAAGTACAGCCTGTACTTTCAGCGATCCTTTGCGGTACTGCGTTATGCGGTACCGGTTTGGTAGTGCGGTAGTACCGCAGTACCGCAGTACCGCAAAAAAAACCGCAAGTGCCCAGCTTTGCAAATCAGTCAAGTTTTTTGAAGCAACACTAGCTGCCCATTGAAGCAACAGAACTCACTGGAGAAAGCAGTGGTTTATCCGGAACGGGAAGAGAAGCCTCTATTAATGACTTCCATCAAGATAGCTCATATTCTGTTGCAGAAAAAGCAACCATTTGTCGAAGCAGAGAATATGATTTTGCCATGTCTGGAAGTTGCTGCTGAGTATATTCATGGTGGAAAGAAAGCAGTGGAAAAAGTGAAAAGAATTCCCCTATCCAATTGTACGATGAAGAGAAGATGTACATCAGTTGCGGAAAACTTGAAAAGTCAGTTACTTGGCAAGCTTAGAGAAGCAGCTTGCTTTGGACTTCAATTTGATGAGACAACTGACATCAGAAATGAGGCTCAACTGATTGCGTACTGCAGATTCCCTGATGTGCAAGCAAAGAAGATATCAGAGCACTATTTTTTCTGCTTGCCAGTAGGCGTTCACACCACTGGATATGCAATATTTACAAAGCTGGATGAATTCATACAAGAGGCAGACCTGGACTGGACCAAATGTGTCGCTGTGACTACTGTGGAACTGCCGCAATACTTGGATCTTTGCAGGGAGCCGTCACTCGAATCAAGAACGTATCACCCAACTGTGTTTCAACCCACTGTTTCATTCACAGACAAGTATTGGCTTCGAAGAGGCTATCTGTGTCTGTACCGAAAGCAAACAGGCTGAGAAAAATGATCTGAAAAAGTTTTGAGGATGTTGTGGGAATCGTAATGCTGTGCAAATGCCAAAAAAATCACGCCTGTTTTCTAAACTCTGTAAGAACATGAGTGCAGAATATATGCAACTTATTTTCCATGCTGAAGCCCGATGGCTTTCGAGAGGAAAAGTGCTCTCTCGGATCCTGAGCCTGAAGGAAGAATTGACTGAATTCTTTAAAGAGGACAAGGAGAAGGCATCGAAATTACAGGATCTCTACTGGCTGGCAAGACTGCATTGCATGGCTTCAGTTTTTAAGCACCTCAGCAAGCTGAATCTGTCCATCCAAGGAAAAGAAGGATGTCATCAGTAAAGTCGAGGGCTTTCAAATTAAAACTTAATCTTTGGAAAAACCATTCCCAAGAGAAGGACTTTTCTCACTTTGTTCAGCTCGACGACATCATGAAGCACAGTCAGTGGGAAGATAAGGCTCCTAATTTGGAAGAAAGGGTGAAAGATCTCGTTCTCTTTTATCTCGAGCTCTTGACGTAGAACCTGGAGGAATATTTCTCAGTAGATGAGGCTGCATCACTGAAGGGAAAGATGTGGATAGTGAATTCATTTGCGTTGGAGCATATGAAAACGGTTCAGCTGGGAAACAACATGGAGTCACTTCTGGACTTGCACATAGATTTTGGACAGAAAGCTTCCTTCTCAACCTTCAAATACTATGGGAACTTCTGGGTATCTCTACTAGATTTTCCTGAGTACCGATCCCTCTCAGAGGAAGCCTTGTTTATTCTTGTTCGCATGGCCACTACATATCTTTCAGAACGAGGATTCTCATCACTGGTGGAGATCAAATCTAAGAAGCGGAATGTTCTCCTTGATGTTGATCCTCTGATGCGGGGAGCTCTTGAAACCTCCATCACTCCTGACTAGGGTGCAATTGCCAACCAAATTCAAGAGCAGGAAAGTCACTAGCTGTACAGCTGTAATTGGCAAAGAAGAATGTGCATACAGTTGTATCATATATGAATTTAGATTTTAGACATTATTTACTCTAAATAAATAAATAAATGATGCAGACCCACGAGGAAAAGTGAAAAGAGATTCCACCTTTCGTATTTTCGACAGTAAAGCTCATCATTACGCTATGTGGAATACACACACACACACACACACACACACATATATATATATATATATATATATATATATATATATATATATACACACACACACACACACTCGTATATGGTGTATATATATATATATATATATATATATATATATATATGAATGGAATATCTTATTAAAGTGCTTATCAAAGAGAAAATAAATATTTTGATGATGAAAATGAAATTAAATTAGTTCAACTTGGAAGCTTCAGTATTTTCGCTATTAAAAATATGTTATTATTGCAAAGCGTTGTTGATTTGAAGTTGTTTTTGACGGTTATAATGAAAAAAAAAATATATATAAAGAAGTTAAAAGTATTTTGAGTGTAAACAAGCGATAGCATAGCAATTAAAGGTGGAGGAGATGAATAACTGTAACCTTTCCTTTCCTTTCAACCTTTCAGATGTTCCATGCGATGATCCCTTATTTCACGGAGGTCAGGCTTATTGCCCCACCTCTTGAGTTGGTCTGGTAAAGTAAAGAGTTGGTTTCTTGCGCACTCCACTTCACATAGTTAGGTATCCCCGGCTCATTTGGAATTGTTGTGAGCCAAGCGTCTAATCTTCTTTTAAAGATGTCCACCGCAACACCACTCGTGTTCCTTAGTTCCTTGGGCACCTAGTTCAACAGTCTTGGTCCTCTCACAAAAAAAACTATTTTCCTTCAGGGTTGAGGATGTTCCCTGTCTAGCCTTTAATTTGGGCACACGACACATTCTTCCTTTTCTACTTTCCACTGTTGTTTGGGTGGTTATAGGGTTCAAATTTATCTATATTTTCCAAATGTAAATAATGGTGTATATCTCTCTTTTCTTTTTCCCAATGAATATAAGTTTAATTCACGTAACCTTTCCCAGTAATTTAGTTCTTTGCATCCACTGATCTTGGCTGTGAAGCTTCTCTGAATCATTTCTAGTTGACTAATTCTTCTTTTTTATATACCCAATTTGGGTGTGATCAATGTTTTCAACAGAGGAATTATTGTATTCCTATCCCTTCTTTTAAAGGTTCTCAGTATCTGTCCAGTTATTCTTTTTCCTCTGTTTACTGTTAGCTTATTTTGCGTTTCAAATTTCACGTCATCAGTCATTACAACTCCTAAATCTTTTGCTTTAGAGTTATTCTGAATTTCCTGTCCATTTGGGGCATCGTATGCCATGGATTTTAGATCCTCCCTTCTTCAGTATCTTAATAGTTGAAATTTCTCAGTGTTAAATTTCATATTATTGCCTTTCATTTTTGCAGTTTTTAATCAGTGTGGTATTCCATTTGTCCGGGCCTACTATCGAGTGTGTTTTTAGTTTCCCTATAGCTTGTGTGATATCATCTGTTGTGAAGTCAAAATCCGTTATACTTCCCCCCTTGAAATTCTTCTTCAAAGAACACGTTCTCATATTAGTTTAACAGTTTTGAGGATAATGAAAGATGAGTCATACTGAGCTGTTAATATTTCAGATACCTATTTTAGATCATCGGATGAAATGTTGTTTTCATTTTTCAAAGGTCCGATAGTCGCGTGATCTTTAGTCTTCCTTTTTGCGAAATTATAGAAGTATTTTGAGTTAACCTTTATCGTCATCTTCTTTCTCTGTATGGTTCTCAATTAGACCCGGTATTTCGCAATGTATACTCCCGAATTTATCATTTAATATTTTTCTGATGTTGTTGTTTCTGCAGTTTCTTAATTTTACAGTCCCTCTTTTTCTCTTGTGGAACATTGACCTGTTTTGTCTCTCGAACCTTCTTCTCTTTCCTCTTTCTTGCGTTTTTGGGACATGTCTTTCCACAATTTCTAGCATCTTCTCCTTTAGGGTTATTAGCATCATTTCCATTGTCTTGTCCTTAAAGCTGGTTCTCCAGTTTATTGCTTCCATGCTGGATGCAATACCTTCCAATTTATAGTCTTGGAGTGAAAATAAAACAATTCTAATATACAGGGTGGAGCAAAAATCGGCCACCATAGGGTAAATTACAGTAAAACGCTAAAATCGTGCACCACAGGATAAATACCAGTCAATATTCGAAATAATGACCATTAAGTTTAAAACAATTTTTGAATCGCTGTACACATGATGTCTGAACATTTCCTAGGCACGCAAACGCTGATCACGGAACAGTAAAATCTAATTTTTTTTCTTTAAATCGATCTATGTCTCAGGTTAGACGACAAAGAAACAGTAATTAACAATTAACAAACATCATACGTATAGCAAATCGTAAAATGTTTTCAAATTAATGATCACCAGTTCGAATGCCGAAATGTAATTTATTGTATGGTGCGCGACTTTTGCGCCACTCTGTATTATAACGCAGTAATAGGAAAAGCCGACTTTACAGCATAAAAATTTATTATTTACTCCGAAAAACACAGATGAAATAGAACAGAGAAATATGGTTTAGAATTTAAATTATATTTTTTAATTGAATGTGAAATGTGAACAGCTTCAAATGCAAATATGCAACTTCGATGCATCACAAAGCGTGTTGGAAACATGTGAACAAATTCCTATAATTTGATTTCCTTTCTGTTCTCTCTCTGCCTCTTTCGGCTCACTTGACAACTATATATATATACACACACACAGTATATATATAATATATATACTGTATATGCTAGCGGAGCGACCCGGCGTTGCCAGGGTGGATGTTGAACGTTATAAGCTAACGAAAATATCACGACTTAACCTAACCAATCGTCAAGGGAGTACAATTAACCTAACCGAGCATTCAATTAACCTACCCGGGCATTCAGTTGACCTAACCTGGCATTCAATTAACCTAACAAGCATTCAATTAACCTACCCTGGCATTCAGTTGACCTAACTGGGCATTCAATTAACCTAACCGGGCATTCAATTAACCTAACCCGGCATTCATTCAGTTGACCTAACCGGGTATATACTGTATATATATATATATATATATATATATATATATATATATATATATCGTTCAACATCCACCCCAGCAACGCCGAGTCGCTCCGCTAGTTTTAATTA
>JAJOZX010008506.1:115000-177765 GCA_023014485.1 Bathynomus jamesi
ATAAGGTTGCAGTTATTTTTCATGCATATAATGACTCAGTTAATTTACTATTTATAGAGCTTGTATATATATATATATATATATATATATATATATATATATATAATATTCAATAGTCACTTTTAATATGTTCTTGTATTTAATAATACCTGTCGTTTCTAATTATAATTTTTAAAATAAATTTATTACTTATATTTATTATTATTATTGTTATTATTATTATTATTATTATTATTATTATTATTATCATATATATAATATATATATATATATATATATAATATATATATATATATGCACGTTTAACTCGAATGTTCACTTTGGGTTTATTGAATCCAATTTATGGCTCCTTGTGACGCACGGGGGGGGGGGGGGGGGGGATTGTACCCCTAAAACTCCGAAGAATGTAGAAATGCCAGGTAGATCGATGGAATCCATCGCACTCGTATTTATCTTTGTAATTTTACTAATTCACAAGTAATTATTTAAGTACTTGACCTTGAACCAACTTATAAATATTACTCTCAAATAATCCATGTCAGAATTGTTATAAAAAGAGACTTATCGATCCGCTTCTAGTCTCCTTCAATTACTTTGGAATTGGACTGGAATTTCGAATTCTTAACAAAAAGAAAATTACTCGCATACAATTCATGTCTTTAGTCAGAATTAATAAGACTTTAGTCAGAATTAATAAGAATTAAAATGATTTTAAAGTATTATATAAGGCGATGATTAAAATTCAAAGTGTCGGAATGTAAATGAATTTAATTTAGTTTGTTTATAGTTTGAGGCTAGAACTAAATTTTTAAAACAATAAATTTAAGTGTGTTTACGTAATACAGTATTAAGCCACTTAATAAGGCCCGAATGAAGCTGAGGTTAACATTATATGTAATATATATAGATATATTCATTTATTTATACTCATACTCCGAACCACGCCCCATCAGCAGCCCAGCGTCTTAACCACTAGGCCACCTAGGGTACCCATTTATCTACCAACCACTTTCTTTATTGTGTGGAAGGATGAACAGCTGGGTTTTGCTGCGCGCCGGCTGCCATCGGGTCTCGAACTCGGGGCCGATGGATTCGTAGTCAGCGACGCTAACCACTACACCACCGAGGCGCATATATATATATATATGATGAATAAAACCACGAAGGAAAGGAAACACAAAATGGTGCTCAAGCGCTTTCGTCTAATGACATCCTCAGGAACACTGAAGTACATAAAAAGGTTAAGCCTATATATAGGTTACAGAAAGAAAAAAAAAAAAAAAAATAACAAACATACACACACACATATATATATATATATATATATATATATATATATATATATATATATATATGTATATATATATATATACATATCTATATATACAAATACATACATACATACATACATACATATATATACAATAAACAGAGAAGTAAAAATAAAAAATTAAAAATTAAAACCTTAAAGGATTACCAGTGAGGCGTACAGATTTGTAAGGAAAAATATCGATTTTTAGCACAAGATCAAATGGATTATAAAAATACAAATTTATACTGGAACTCTGCCCGGGTTTTAACACACTGCTGCCTATGGTCAGGTTTCGATATATATAAAAAAATAAAATGCAAATTAAAAGTTAATCGATTTTTAGCACAAGATCAAATGGATTATAAAAATACAAATTTATACTGGAACTCTGCCCGGGTTTTAACACTGCTGCCTATGGTCAGGTTTCGATATATATAAAAAAATAAAATGCAAATTAAAAGTTAATAAAGTAGAAGATAAGTTTACCAAAGATTTAATGTTTTACCCTTCTTATCTAAATCTGTTTTAAAGGAATTCAAAATAACAGGATCGAGTTGAAAAAGACCTTTGCTTATGTTGAAGTTATTTGAAAGTTGGATAATGGCAGACTCAAGAATATTTCTATTAACAATGTTGCTTGAATGGAATCTTGTCTCAACAAGGCAAAACGAACTTTCTATCGTGTCAATATTAACACACGTACTTTGTCAAAAAATATTTTAGTACTTCCATTTTTCCCGGGCTTTTTGGGCATTGCTAATGTACTTAAACTTTTGGATATTAATGTAGTATTTTCATATAACAATATTGTGAAAAATGTCATAGTAAAAAATAGCCCTACCAATAATTCAGGCATTATCTATAAAATTGGTTGTAAACAATGTGATTCCTTTTACATAGGTCAGACGGGAAAGGATTTGCACACACGTATAAAACAGCATCAATATTCCGTTAGAACAGGACAGTTGTCAAGTGCCCTTTTTGTCCATTTGTCAGAGTTAGCCCACTGTATTGATTGGAATAATGCTTCAGTTTTATTCCATTCAAGCAACATTGTTAATATAAATATTCTTGAGTCTGCCATTATCCAACTTTCAAATAACTTCAACATAAGCAAAGGTCTTTTTCAACTCGATCCTGTTATTTTGAATTCCTTTAAAACAGATTTAGATAAGAAGGGTAAAACATTAAATCTTTGGTAAACTTATCTTCTACTTTATTAACTTTTAATTTGCATTTTATTTTTTTATATATCGAAACCTGACTATAGGCAGCAGTGTGTTAAAACCCGGGCAGAGTTCCAGTATAAATTTGTATTTTTATAATCCATTTGATCTTGTGCTAAAAATCGATTAACTTTTAATTTGCATTTTATTTTTTTATATATATCGAAACCTGACCATAGGCAGCAGTGTGTTAAAACCCGGGCAGAGTTCCAGTATAAATTTGTATTTTTATAATCCATTTGATCTTGTGCTAAAAATCGATATTTTTCCTTACAAATCTGTACGCCTCACTGGTAATCCTTTAAGGTTTTAATTTTTAATTTTTAATTTTTACTTCTCTGTTTATTGTATATATATGTATGTATGTATGTATGTATGTATTTGTATATATATATATATATATATAATATATATATATATATATATGTGTGTGTGTGTATGTTTGTTATTTATTTTTTCTTTTTTTTCTTTCTGTAACCTATATATAGGCTTAACCTTTTTATGTACTTCAGTGTTCCTGAGGATGTCATTAGACGAAAGCGCTTGAGCACCATTTTGTGTTTCCTTTCCTTCGTGGTTTTATTCATCATAAATATTTTTCACGTGTTACTTTCGTGAAATAATTTTCATATATATATATATATATATATATATATATATATATATATGAGAGGAGGGGCGACAAGTTACACCTAGTCAGGGAATGATTCCCTGACGAGGTGTACTGCTGAATACACGAAAGACCTTCAAATATTTTTTTCTTTTTCCCTCTGGATTTGCATCATTCATTTATTTCACGTGTTTAAGTGTGAAATTCATATATATAATATATATATATATATACAGACAAATTTCTTTTCTAAGAAATTATTGATTTCAACGGAAAAGAATGACGCAGAACCACTGAGAATTCAATCAAATCCAGCAAAGAACGGCTTGAAAAGTCACTCCTGCGCCTTTATATACTAAGTTCAGGGTTGGAGAATTTTGATAATTTTGAGTCCAGCCCTCGTGAGGCAGTTCTGTAAGTCTCTGCGCGTATTAGTATACACATCTCGTCAAACATGGGTGTGAAATTACTTGATTTCGAGCCCATGATTGGTATGGAACTAAGACGGGTATTTTGGGATCGATCCAACAAAAGACAGTTAAAATTTTGTAAACGACAGTTGTAAATTTCGAAAACTTTTGCAGAAAAATAGATAAAGGAGGCCCTTGAATGTCGGAAAATTCCATATATGTACGGTAGGGACTCTTGGAAAGGTACGATTTAGGGTAAAATTAAATCTCGCTAAGGAAATCTATGGTTTGGGGAAGTGTCAGACAAAAGTTACAAAAGGTAATAAAGGTGATTGGATTGATTTGATATTTACACCGCAAAAAGAGAATAGAAGTGGAACCGATTGACGTAAGACAAGCAATAATTCACCTACAATTATGGCACTTACGAGGAAATTCGTTAATTACTAAGTCGGAGTCAGAAATGATTGAGTCAGAATTCATTGATCTCGAATGACGCCGCAGTAACAAAAGGAGAAAGAGAGAATGAATTTGTACGATAAGTTGATGGACGCATGATTATGTGCTTGCCACATAAGGTGAACTTAAAAAAAATATATGATAGCCAAATTTCAGGTATTATTAGATTAGGGGCATACATATTCGTTATGGACGAACTTACTTGGAACATACGATCGGGGACCATGTGACATTATTATTATTTGAATATTTAATAGCGTAAAATAAAAAATATTAATCTTATTTTTTAATGAGATATATATCATTCCCATTAATGCATGTAATCTAATATTCCTGTTTCTGGTAACTGTAATTAACTTTAACGTAGTAAAACAGTAAAGCGGAAGCAATTTAGGAAGCTGTTTAATTATTTCCTGCTATTAAAATGTATCATTAAAAGTCAAGCAATACTTTGTCAGAATTAAAATGAAGCTATTATATATATATATATATATATATATATATATATATATATATATATATATAATATATATATATATATATATATATGCTGCAAACCACAAGGAAAAGAAAAACGATTCCAAGGCCTTTCGTGTATTCAAAGCTACACCTCGTCAGGGAATGAAGATAAAAGGCGAGATGCCCATAAATATATACAACGTACAGGAAAAACAAAACAATTAGCACATACTTAACAAGGGTTAATGAGAGGCAAAAGAAATTTTAACATGATATCGTCAATTTTATACGTCCCCGCACTGTTATTGAAATTGTTTTTAAAATGAATAAATGCACATTCTAGAATATTTCTTTCTATTATATCTCTGTTTTTAACAAGCGCTTTAGAACTATCCCACTTGATGCTATGGTTACATCTATACATATGGTTAAATAAAGCATTGGAAGTATTAGCTGTTCTACACGCATATTTATGCTGTTTTACCCTAACATCTAACGTTTTACCGGTTTGGCCTATATATACTGAGTTACATTGTGTACATCCGATCGAATACACACAACCAACAACATTATCAGGGCTATTCTTTATTAGGCGTGATTTAACAGTATTATTATACTTAAAGATTACATTAATGCCAATTGCTTTAAGTACAGTTGGAAAGTATTGAAAATTAACATGGTAAGGTAGGCTAAGGATATTTTTACGCTGAAATTACTTTACAATTACATTATAATTGTAAAGGAATTTCAGCGTAAAAATATCCTTAGCCTACCTTACCATGTTAATTTTCAATACCTTCCAACTGTACTTAAAGCAATTGGCATTAATGTAATCTTTAAGTATAATAATACTGTTAAATCACGCCTAATAAAGAATAGCCCTGATAATGTTGTTGGTTGTGTGTATTCGATTGGATGTACACCGATTGGATGTACACAATGTAACTCAGTATATATAGGCCAAACCGGTAAAACGTTAGATATTAGGGTAAAACAGCATAAATATGCGTGTAGAACAGCTAATACTTCCAATGCTTTATTTAACCATATGTATAGATGTAACCATAGCATCAAGTGGGATAGTTCTAAAGCGCTTGTTAAAAACAGAGATATAATAGAAAGAAATATTCTAGAATGTGCATTTATTCATTTAAAAACAATTTCAATAACAGTGCGGGGACGTATAAAATTGACGATATCATGTTAAAATTTCTTTTGCCTCTCATTAACCCTTGTTAAGTATGTGCTAATTGTTTTGTTTTTCCTGTACGTTGTATATATTTATGGGCATCTCGCCTTTTATCTTCATTCCCTGACGAGGTGTAGCTCTGAATACACGAAAGGCCTTGGAATCGTTTTTCTTTTTCCTTGTGGGTTTGCAGCATTCATTCATTTCACGTGTTTTATTGTGAAATTCATCCCATATATATATATATATATATATATATATATATATATATATATATATATATATATATATATATATATATATATAGGGTGGCGCAAAAGTTAGGAGTCAAAGGAGCCAGAGAGAATGGATCTTTCCCTTTCTATGGCCGCCACTATTTTTAAATAAAATTAACTTTTTTATTAAAAAATTTATAATTTATAATTGTTAAATTTTGGTTAAAAATTTATAATCTACAATTTATAATTTATTATTTTTTAGTTGTAAAATTTATAATGTTTGCGATAACGACCCTTTGACTCCTGACTTTTGCGCCACCCTGTGTGTGTGTGTGTGTGTGTGTGTGTGTGTGTGTGTGTGTAGAGCGAGGAATAGGAGGACGAAAAGATGTGCTAAAAAGTTTAAAATCGAATAAAGACAACTAAATATAATGAACAAAAACATACAATATATTAAAATGAACATGCCAGCCAACCATCTAATCGACCTCCGTATTCTTGAGTCCCTTTATATCCTCAGTATTCAACCAACCCTCAACGACTACAATTCCGCTTTCAACCTAAACATCGCCAAATAAACTCTCATACTGAAAAGAAATCCGTCATCATTCCGC
The DNA here is from genome assembly GCA_023014485.1 of Bathynomus jamesi. Taxonomy (NCBI): domain Eukaryota; kingdom Metazoa; phylum Arthropoda; class Malacostraca; order Isopoda; family Cirolanidae; genus Bathynomus; species Bathynomus jamesi. The sequence continues at coordinate 121,498 of JAJOZX010008506.1, forward strand.
TTGGCTCCATTCTTTCCAATATGGATTTTTTCAACAAGCAACCATTCCCAATCCTCTGTACAATTAGTCCCTCACTACGTTAATAATTTGGTAAGACCCTCCTCTATTTTGATCTATTTTTTAACTGTTTTATAGTTTGCTTTTAGTGTTTACACTTTTATACTTTACATCATTTCAGCTTTGATTTTAATTTAATGTACGCTGTAATTGCATTATTAATTCTCGCTAATTATCGTCAATTTTCGCATGTTCATTTTAATATATTGCATGTTTTTGTTCATTATATTTATTTATCTTTATTCGATTTTAAACTTTTTAGCACTGATGATGGAAATTTATTTTTTTCGAAACGTCTGCAAATAAACATGTACCATCTTTTCGTCCTCCTATTCCTCGCTAAGCTACGTTTCCCTAAGAACAAACCATTCAACCAAGGTGTGTGTGTATATATATATATATATATATATATACCGTTTTTATACACAGAAGTTAAGTTTTAGTAGTAACCTTCACTTACACAAACTCATCATGAAGTTGGTCTAAAATGTTTTATATATATATATATATTACTTTACTTACTTTATATTATTTTAGGTGAGTTTGAACGACGGTTCAGGATCGACCTAGGGTCGACCCCTCTGCAGCATCCCGCTTCATTTGCAGGATTTGGTGAAGGAGGGAATTGCTCTCTGATTTCCTCCTGCCTTCGTAGCCAGCCACGCATGGCTGGTCAGGGACTTGACTTTGCACAGGAATCTGTCCAGCTGGTTCTTGAAGTTTTTCAGGTCGGTGTGCTGGAGATTCCTCACTTCTTTTGGTAGGACATTGTAAAGCTTTGTGCCTCGAATTCTGAGGGTATTTTCCATCCTCGTTTTCATGGTCCCTTGTCCCACCGCAGTTGGGACCGTACAAAATCTGCCTCTTCTCTCATTCCAGTTTGTTTCTATTTCATTTCTAAGGTTAGGGACAGAGCCCTCTAGTATTTCTTCGAGAGAGTAGCGTTTCAGGGATTGTAGTCGAGCCCAGTAGTCTTCACCTTCCGTTTCCTCTATCTTAGACGTAAAAGTTCTTTGTATTGCTTCAATGTTCGCAAGGTCTCGTTTTCGGTATGGGCTTGTGAGTACTGAGCAATACTCAATATTGGTAGGACTAGACTCTTCCATAATTTGAGCATGATGTTTGCTTTTCTGCTGCGGAAGCTCCTCCAGATGATTCCCATTATTTTTCTAGCCGTTGTAATTTTGATGTTATAGTGCTCTCTGAATTCTGCATCCGACGACATTATTACTCCAAGATCCCTGACTTGTGGATTTGGTGTTATCTGTTTGGCTTGCAGAGTTTTGTACCCTTTTTTCTGTAGCTCCTTGTTATTACCATATCTTAGAAGTTGGAATTTTTCTTCGTTGAACTTCATATTGTTGTCTTCTGCCCACTGGAATAATGTTTCAATGTCGTTTTGTAATTTTCTAATGTCACCTTCGTTCAGTATTTCCTTACATATCTTTGTGTCATCTGCAAAACATGATACAATACTGTCATTAATATCTGCATCAATATCTGCAAGCATTATTATGAACAGCAAGGGAGCTAATACTGTCCCTTGTGGGACAGAGCTCACGATTTCCAAGACTTCCGATTTAACTCCGTTTACCACCACTCTTTGTGTTCGTTGCGTCAAGAAATTAAATATCCATCTTCCTGGCTTTCCAGTGATTCCTGTATTCTTAAGTTTGTGTGCTATGATTCCATGGTCACATTTGTCGAAGGCTTTAGCAAAGTCTGTATATATATCTATGTTTTGTCCTCGACACAATGTTTTCAATATTTTCTCCTGGTGGTTTAGTAGCTGTGATAGGCATGATCTTCCAGCGCTGAAGCCATGTTGATTTGGGTTGTATAAGTCTTTTTCTTGTAGGTAATAGGTAGTTTTGCCTCTAATTATACGTTTAAAACACTTCATAAGGTGTGAGGTGAGAGCCACTGGTCGATAATTCTTGGGCATTGTTCTGTTACCACCTTTAAATAGGGGGGCAATGTTCGCGTTCTTTAAGGGGAGTAGAATTTGCTCTGTGTCGAGTAATTTCCTCCATAGTAAGTATAGCGGTTTGGCAATACTCTCTTTACATTTCTTCAGAAACGTGGCACTCCATGTGTCTGGCCCTGGCGCTGAATTGTCTCGCATCTGTGATAAGGTCGTAATTACATCTCCTTCCGTGAACTCGAAGTCCATTAATAAGTTTGTGCCGGAATTTGTTCAAGGTTGTTTTGTATCAATGTCGAAAAATTCGTCTGGGTTTTCCACTTCCATCTCGTACTTAGGGGTGCTAAACACAGAGCTAAATAGTTCCCTAAGCAATTCGCTTATTTCTTTCGGCTCATTTGTATATTCATCCTCCCCGTCTATCAACGGACCAATACTCTCCTTACACTGCATTTTCCTTTTCGCAAACGTGTAGAAGTATTTTGGGTTATTTTTTATGTTTTCTGCTACCTTGTTTTCCTCATCGTTTGTCTTATGTATGAATGTTTGCTTTAGGTCCGTTTCTATTTCGCCAAGTTTCCTCTCTAGTTTGAGTCTGCATCAGTTCTCCATCTGTGGAGATGTTTTACGGTTTGTCTCCGTTGCCTGAATAGCGTCCTGATTTTGCTTTCGAGCTTGCTACGTTTTCTTTCCTATCTCTCTGGAATATGTTTCAGTATTATAGGTTTGGTTTCAGTCTCTATTATACATAGTATTTCTTGTGGAGTCTTCTCGTGAAGTAGCAATTCCCAATTTACCTCCTTTAAACCTTTATTTACGTTTTCCCAATTTACTTTCTTTGAATTTATGTTTAAGCCTTCAAATATTCCTTCTGCCTCTCTAGGATGCGTTTTCGGACCTCTGGGTACTACCTTCAGTTGTACTGTATATCGATGAGGTTATGGTCGGAGAACTTTGTGTGCGTTACTTTTTTATTTATTATTATCGCGTTGTTATTTGTCAAGATTAAATCCAAAACGTTCTCTTTTCTCGTGGCCTCACAGATTTCCTGGGTAAGGGCGTAATGTTCCATAATATCTAATAGGATTGTTGCTTGGGTTCTATCATCTTTAGTAATGTTGCCATGAAACTTCCTTCTCGACATACAGTATATAACTTCGTCATTAATATATATATATACAAAATCATCGATGCATTCATAGTTTAAGTGGAAGTTTAAGTGGACATCTTTTTACATAGAGCACCGTTCCCCAATACGCCCATTTCAGGGTACGAGCAGCTCGCAGCAGCATTGTCAAGCAAATAGAGGGGTTAAAGTACTAACCAGGCTTTCGTACGTGGTTCATTACCACTTAAAGCAACAATGCTCTGTGTTAGTCTAGTCTAAAGAACATCCATATCCATATTCAATTGATTGCAATAGTTTGTATTGCAGACACCCCCCAATTATTATTATCAGTCTTGGTGCATGATTATTCGGGAACAAGATCCACCGCAGGCTTGTGTTTCCTCCCCAAGGAAGCACAAATTTACCTGTATCAGTCACAGTTACACTCGTACTACCTCAGGCTTGCTCTACACAAACTGGACCAAAAACTACAAGTACTGTATCCACAACTGCAAACCGTCCGTATACAGGCCTGTATTTTGTTTAGGATAATATTAATATTATAATATATATATATATATATGAATAGAAACGACATAAGTATTAAGGAACGTTTCTGCACACGAGGAGAGAGATAACGTTCCTTAATACTTATGTCGTTTCTATTCATTTATACTGCGCGGTCATTGCAGTTATTTGCATATATATATATATATATATATATATATATGTGTGTGTGTGTGTGTGTGTGTGTGTGTGTAGATTCAACACAGCAAAAATTGTATGTAAACTCAAACTGAATAAACTGTAAAGAAGAATGCGTCGTAAGGTAGAATAACCTTAAAAAAAAAAAAATTAAATTCTAGACAGGATACCCTTGTTGTTCTCATTCAAGTTCGTTCTCAACTGTTTGATTTTTTTTTCTTTCGATTGTTTTAATTTTGTTTCTCGTCTGTTTCCGAAACCTTATCGTTCCATTCACCAACGTAATTCGTAATTTTATATACGAGGGCCACTCAATATATTTTGGCCCATCTTTTTTTTTTTTCTTTCCAAGTTTCCTTGTAAGTTCCAGAAATTTTGTACACAAGTAGTTACATACCTTTTTTACAAGTTTTTATTTTTCCACATAATGTCCATCCTTTTCTACGGCTTTCCTCCACCTCGAAACGAGGGCCTTTATTCCTTGCTGGTAATAGTTCGCTGGGTTCCGCTGGAACCACCTCTTAACCTCCTCAACAACCTCATCGTCACACTGAAACTTTCTTCTACGAATAGCATCCTTCTTGGCCCAAACAAATGGAAGTCTGAAGGTGCCAGATCCGGGCTGTATGGAGGGTGGGGTAACACAATCAAGCGCATTTTTGTGATGACCTCTCTCGTTTGCAAACTGTTGTGTGGTCTTGCGTTATCGTGCAAAAGAAGGACATCTTCCAGTTTTCTCTCCCGTCGAACTCGCTTTATACGACTCTGGAGTCTCTGTAGGGCAGCAATATATGCCTCTGAGTTGATTGTTTGCCCTTTCTTCATAATGTCCACCAGAATCACCCCTTTCATGTCCCAGAAGATGGTGGCCATAACCTTTCCTCCAGAGGGAGCCATTTTGAACTTTTTCTTGCGTGGAGAGTCTGCGTGATGCTACTCCATGGAGTGGCGTTTTGTTTCAGGGTCAAAGTGGTGTACCTAAGTCTCATCCCCAGTCACAATTCGTGAAAGGAAGTCATCCCCTTCTGTCTCGTATCGAACCAACGACTTGGAAGCAATTTCTTTTCTTTGGGCTTTGTGATCTTCAGTCAGTTCGTGAGGAACAAACCGTAAACACACTTTTGAGTATCCCAGTTGCTGAATTATCGTATTTACACTTCCTTCACTAATTCCTAGCTCCATTGATAGCTCCTTGTATGTGACGCGCCGATTTGATCGAATGATGCTGTTAGCACGTTGCACAGTGTGAGATGTGACAGCCGATGCCGGGCGACCGCTGCGTGGCTCATCATCGAGGCTGTCTCCCCCTCTCTCCGATGATCTCTCACGTTTAGACCAGCATCCAACTGTGCTTCGATCAACAACAGCATCTCCGTAAACGTTTTGTAGACGTTTGTAAATATTTCCAGCTGTTTCCTTCTCTGCGGTTAAGAACTCGATAACAGCTCTCTGCTTACGACGCACATCACTGTCAGACGCCATTTTCGAAACTGCGTTAACCATCGGTTTTATACAAGGGTGTTTAAAAGCGGTTTTATACAAGGAGGGGAGGTTCAAACTGGAAAAATCCGGTTATGTGAAGCGCGGAAAGTTCAAACTTACGGCCCAAAAGACATCTCAGTCCATGGTCTATTATTTAGCTAACAAAAAAGGGTGGAGCAAAATATATTGAATGTTCCTAGTATATATATATATATATATATATATATATATATATATTATATATATATTATATGATGAATAAAACCACGAAGGGAAAAGAAACACAAAGTGTTCCTGAGAATGTCATTAGACGAAAGCGCTTGAGCACCACTTTGTGTTTCTTTTCCCTTCGTGGTTTTATTCATCATAAATATTTTTCACGTGTCACTTTCGTGAAATAATTTTTCATATATATATATATATATATATATATATATATATATATATATCGAGAGAGAGAGAGAGAGAGAGAGATAGATGGATAACGAATTAATGTAAATGTTACTTGTTTCCATCCTAACTCTGAGCCTGTTGTCAGGTGAGCAACATACAGTAGCTAAGGAATTAACTGTACTCACTCACTTATCCACTGTAACTTATTCATTCGTGCAAATAAAGTTTTAAACACTGGTTTAAGTATTTTATTTACGATTGGTTTTATTTTTTTGTATATATATATTATAAGTAAATTTATTTATAATTGGCTTACTTTTTTGTATATACACTCGTATATATATATATATATATATATATATATATATATATATATATATATATATATATATATATACAGTATATATAACCGAAGTGTCGAATGTTGTATTATTTTAGCGAAAAGACTTGTGCATGTTTGCGTCGTCGAGAGAGTGGGTCGAACACCTCAATTTATACGTCTACAGAATGTCTAAAGAATACAACGAAAAAGACGACAACTTCAACATCGATACAAGCAACAACAACAACAACAACGATAACGTGGACAACAGTAATAACAACGGCAACATCATCGACAACGATGACGTCGACAAGAACAACAACATTATCAACAACGACAACAACAACAACAACAACTACTATTACTGCTACTACAAAAACTAAAACCTCAACAACAACAACAACAACAACTACTATTACTGCTACTACAAAAACTAAAATCTCAACAACGACAACAACAACTACTATTACTGCTACTACAAAAACTAAAACCTCAACAACAACAACTACAAAAAAACCCTTCTCAACAACAACAACAACTACTACTATTACTGCTACTACAAAAACTAAAACCTCAACAACTACAAAAAAAAACCCTTCTCAACAACAACAACAACAACAACTACTACTACTACTATTATTGCTACTACAAAAACTAAGACCTCAACAACAACAACTACAAAAAAAAACCTTCTCAACAACAACAACAACAACTACTACTCTTACTGCTACTACAAAAACTAAAACCTCAACAACAACTACAAAAAAAACCTTTCTGAACAACAACAACTAAAAAAAAAAAAACCCTTTCACAACAACAACAACAACAATAACTACAAAAACAAGAGAAAAAAACCTTGTCAACAACAACAACAACAACAACACAAAACTTCGGCCATAAAATATGAAATAAGACCAATATCATTTTATGTATTAAACTTTTATCGCAAAATCTTTCCCCGTCGATCGTCGATTCGGATAATAAAAAAATATTGAATGGAAATCAGAAAGAAATTTTTAAAATTTACATATATTTTTACACACCCACTTTTTTCTTTTTCTTTTTTTTCTTTTTTTTACATTTTTTCGCATTAAGTCTTTTTTTACTCTGTAAAAATATATGTAAAACGTTTCTTAAGCGAATTCCCAAAACGACCAAATTCGATAAAGGGAGAACTTAAAGTACCCCAAAAAAATGCCAAGTTCTTGCCATTAGTGGAAATGGAGTTTAATAATAGCATAAAAGGCTGTGTTGGGCCTTTTCTTTTTAAAAAGTTCGACCTATAATGAGATAAAAAAAAAAAGAGTATATTATATATATATATATACACACTTTTCCTTTCAACCTTTCAAAGGTTCCGTGCGATGATTCCTCATTTCACGAAGGTGAAGCTTGTCTCCCCTCCTCTCGAGTTGGCCTGGTTAAGTAGTGAGTTGGGTTTCTTGTGCTCTCCACCTCACATAGCCAGGTACGACCGGCTCATCGGGGATTGTTCTGAGCCAGACGTCTAATTAGGGTGGCCATTTAAAAAGGAGGACACTGCGTATGTGGCCGTACGTTAACATAAATATATATATATATATTAATGATGTAGCGGATGTCATTTTTTTCACATCCGCGGATGCGGATGCGGATGAGGATGTTTGATTTCAACATCCGCGGATGCGGATGCGGATGTCTACATTTTCGTTATTTTTTAGGATATATTCGAGATTTGTTGTGTTTAACGTATATAATAAATTATTATATAGAGAGAGCTGTAGCTATAATGTAGTATAATTGATTAATTGTACAATAATTGCTGTACTTTTCCCTGAACATATAAAATAATAGCAAGCATCTAACTAATATAGAAATCAATTAGTGAATTCGTCTGCAAATAAATTCGTTATATTTTGTTGAGTTTCAGCCACAATTAGAAACCATAATTGTGTTACCGACCTCTTTCCCCAACCTCCACCCTTATAGAAAAAGATCTTTAATTAGCTTGATAACTATTTATATTAAGTTTAAAGTTTTATTAGGCATATTTATAAATGAGTAATTAAAATAAAGTAAACTAAGATGTTCATCGTTTAATATTCAAACTTAATTATAGGAAGGTTATGCTTAAGGAACATTAATTTTTCTGCCTTTTCTGCTGCCAGTCTGTTTCTCTTTTCATCATATATTAATCCAGCACTGCTAAATAATCTCTCGCTTGGTACGCTTGTTGGAGGACGTGCTAAATGTTTCCTTGCAAGTTTACTCAAGTATGGATAGATATTCTGCGTATTTTTCCACCAACTAATAGGATTGTCACATGCAGCCAGGCGTTTTTCTTGGTGATAGCTCTCGATCATTTTTACTACATCTTTTGACATCGCGTAGGTCTCGTCATCGCTGCTTGACTCAAGAAACTGAGAGAGAGATTCTGTGATAGATTTCCTTGTTGAAGGTGTTGGTTCTGTCACTGAAACTTTTATTCTTTTGGTGGGTGGCGAAGCGACAGATTCAAGAGATTGAAGCTCTTCAACTGCTTTGCCAAGTGATGATTTAACTCGTTCTAATGTACTAGGTGAAAATAACTTAGCTTTGTAACGTGGATCTAAGTAGGTTGCAAGGGAGTAACTTTATACAAGAACAGCCTCTCGTCTTGTCGCTTGCATCACTTTTGCGCACAATGAACTAGTTCTATTATTATAGTAGAATTTGATAATTTCCGCTTATTAATGACGTTTTATCTCAACGGTCCACATCCGCACGACATCCGCAGTCCAAAGTGCGGATGCGGATGCAGATGCGGATGCGAGAAAATGTGCGGATGTTCCGCGGATGCGGATGCGGATGTGACCTACATCACTAATATATATATATATGTTGACGTACGGCCACATACGCAGTGTCGTCCTTTTTGGAAATTTGGAAATGGCTACCCTAAGGACAGAGTGCTCAAAAGGCGGACTGTCCGCCTAAACCGGACGTCTGGCCACCCTACGTCTAATCTTCTTTTGAAGATGTTCACTGCAACACCATTCGTGTTCCTTAGGTCTTTGGGCAGCTGATTAAACAGTGTTGGTCCTCTCACAACAAAACTATTTTCTTTCAGGGTTAAGGATGCTCCCTGTCTCGCCTTTTATTTGGGAACACGACACAGTCTACCTTTTCTACTTTCCACTGTTGTTTGGTGAATTATAGGGTTCAGAGTAAGATTAGGGACTCGTTTCGCCATTATTTTCCAAGTGTAAATAAAGGTGTATCTCTCTCTTCTCCTTTCCAGTGAATATACTGTAGGTTTAGTTCGCGTAACCTTTCCCAGTAATTTAGTTCTTTGCACCCCTTGATCTTGGCTGTGAAGCTTCTCTGAATCCCTTCTAGCTGTCTAATGTTTTCTTTTTTATATGGGGATGTTAGGATCGAGCAGAATTCCAGTTTGGGTATGATCACTGTTTTCAGTAGAGGAACCATTATATTCCTATCCCTTCGTTTAAAGGTTCTTAGTATCTGCCCAGTTATTTTCTTTGCTCTGTTTACTGCTATTGTATTTTGTGTTTCAAATTTCGCATCAGTCATTACAACCCCTAAATCTTTTGCCCTAGAATTTCTATGAATTTCCTGTTCATTTGGGGTATAATATTCCATGGATTTTAGGGCTTCTCTTTTTCTGTATCGTAACAGCTGAAATTTCTCAGTGTTAAACGTCATATTGTTGTCTTCAGTCCACTTGTAGATTCTGTTCATGTCGGTTTGTAGAGATCCTATATCTTCTGGGTTTCTTATTTTTCTACTGATCTTTGTGTCATCCGCAAAGGATGTTAATGTGCTGTCTCTGGTACCGTTTTCATCTCAGTCAGTTAGCATGATTATGAAGAGTAGTGGAGCTAATACTGTTCCTTGTGGTACTAATCAGAGGACCTCTGATTCTGATGAAGATACTCCTTGTACTGTAACGACTTGCCGCCGCTCACTAAGGAAATTATATATCCATTTCCCTACTTTTCCTGTTATTCCCATATATTTCAGTTTATGTATTATGATTCCATGGTCACACTTGTCGAACGCTTTGGCAAAGTGTGTGTATAGTACATCATAGTTTTCATTACTTTCAAGTGCATCAATAATGTTGTTGTAGTGTTCCATTAGTTGTGATAGGCATGATCTTCCTGACCAAAACCCATGTTGGTTATCATTTAATTTTTTATGAGTTTCCAAAAAGTCATAGATTTTCTGTTTAACTATTCTTTCAAATATTTTAGTGAAATGAGATGTAAGCGACATTGGCCTATAGTTTTTGACCTCGGATCGATCTCCTCCTTTATATATTGGGACTATGTTCCCGCTCTTCAGGATACCCGGTATTTCTCCAGTGTCTAGCGATCGTCACCATATCCAATATAGGGGCTCAGCGATTGCATTCTTGCAGTTTTTGATCAGTGTGGCATTCCATTTGTCCGGTCCTGCCGCTGAGTGTGCTTTTAGTTTTCCTATAGCTTATGTAATATCATCTGTCGTAAAGTCGAAGTCCATTATCCTTTCCCCTTATAGTTCTTCTTCAAAGAACGCGTTTCTATCGCATATCAGTTTGTCAGTTTTTGGGATACTGAAAGATGATTCGTACTGAGCTTTTAATATTTCAAATACTTCTGTTAGATCATCAGATAAAGCACTGCTCTCGTTTTTAAGAGGTCCGATAGTCGCATGGTTTTTCGACTTTCTTTTTGCAGAATTATAGAAGTACTTTGAGTTAACCTTTATCGCTTCTATAGCGTCGTCTTCTTCTTTTTCTGTGTTTCTCAATTAGTTTCTGTATGACGTCATCAATAATATGCAGTTTATCATTCAATATTTTTCTGATGTTGTTATCTTTACAGTTACTTAATTTTGCAGTCACTCTTTTTCTCTTTCGGAACAATGACCTCTTTTGTCTCTCGAACCTGCTTCTCTTTCCCCTTTGTTGTATTTTTGGACGTCTTTCCACAATTTCCAGCGTCTTCTCCTCTAAAGTCATAAGCATCTCTTCCTTATTTTGGACTCGAAAATGGTTTTCCAGTCTATTACTTCCATGCTGGATGCAACATCTTCCCAGTTTATAGCTTTGGAGTGAAAATTAAAAATTTCGAATTTGCTTCTTTCTGTTGTTCGTGTTCTTTCCTTTCCTGTTGCTTTTATATTGGTTGTAATTTCAGTAATGTTGTGGTCCGATATTGTAGTTGGGGATATTTCTACATTATCAATTAGGTTGCTGTTGTTTGTGAATACCAAATCTAGGCAGTTGTTTTTCTTGTGTTTTCTGTTATTTCTTCTGTTAACATGAATTCATCAAGTAGAGTTAGTAGCATTTTTACCTGCTCCTGGTCTTCCCGTATGCCCCCCTTGTCCTGGTGTATACATATATTTTTTCCTATCCTTTGATATTTCATGAATGGAAAATTAAAGTCATCACAGAGAAAAATATTTGGGGTTGGAGAGTGTAGATCTTTTACCCAGTTTCTTACCTCTGTAATGGAATCTGAAAATTTTGAGGTTGGCGTGTTTGGGGGTCTGTACATTACAATTAGTACCATATTTAATTTTTCAACTTTTGCTGCTACACATTCTGCGTAGCTGTTTGAAGTACTTATAGTCATTTCTGCCATATGCCTTTCGCGTGTGTAACTAGCACATCCTCCTTTACGTCTCTGTATACTCTCGGAGTATGTTATAGCTGTCAATTTGTATTTCGTTTTTGTCAACACAGAAATCACAGTTTTCACAGTTCGCCTGGCAGTCCTTTAGATGAGTTTCCGTGAGGCATGCAAAGTCTGCTCCAGTTTCTTGTATGAGTCCTTTCAGGTATAAAACTTTGTCCAGGGAATAATTTGATTTAAGGCCCTGAATGTTGGCTAGGATTATTTTTATTTTTTCTCTATCATTTTTGCATACAAGTGGTTCCGATTTGTTTTTCAATTGTGGTGCCGGTTTCGTTGCTTTGTGATCCTCCGAGAATTTGGCTCTTTTTATCTTTGTCGGTACCTGTTGTCCCGATAACGCATGAAGTGTCTTTGTGCGTGCCTTCTGTTTGGCTCTCGGATTCCTATATTTGTCAGCTGACTTTATATTTGCTGGATAATATTTAGCAGCTGAATTGTGTTGGCTATATATATATATATAATATATATATATATATATATATGTTATACATGTTATAATTTATAATCGAAGTAAAGCCGCGCTCTGATGACCATTATATTTATGTAATTTCATTCATTCGAAAATTCACAAGCTATGTATCACTCGTTTCCTTCCGAACGGAATTCACACGCAGTGACGCAGACCGTTTCTTTGATTTCACTTGAGAAAAACAGCTGTTGAGAAGCTCGGTTCTACAATGTTCTCGGGTGACGTCAACCGCTTGCGTGATGACGTCGCCAGGTTCCGTTCCTTTGACTATATAAGAAGGGGATCAGCGACCTTAAGGTAGATCCCTGGGAGAAGGGTCTCCGGGCTGAAATGGCGAGTATATATATATATATATATATATATATAATTTTGTATTTAATAATACTTCAATAATAATGATAATAATAATAATAATAATAATAATAATAATAAATTATTTTCACTAATTTCGTTGTTAATTTTACCTGCAGAGGATAAGATAATACAAATGTATGAAATATTAAAAACATAAGTAATGTAACGTGGAGAGCTCGCTTCGCTCGATACTACTGTATACAATTAGGTGCAGAATATGTATATTTTACCTATCCTCTTCTATAGTCTTCCTTTCGAAATTTTGTTGTACTGTAAACCCTCGTCCAACGCGAGGTTAGATTCCTCGAGAACGGCGTGTTAGGTAAATCCGCGTTGGACAAACTTAATACCTTATGGGATAAATGGGGATACATGAACGCGACCGCGTAAAGTCTCCCATTAATACTTAGATACGTACATTTTTTATTCACACATAAATGAATTTCCCTGCCTATATTGTATATGAAATAAGAACATAATAAAATTATAAACATAATGATATTTACATATGATAAATAAAAATATATTAAATTAAAATAGCACGCATCTTTTCTTCACTCTTTCGGATGGTGCGTATGGTAAGACTCATTCACGTGATACTCACGGCCAAGTGATGTTATGCTCATACCATCACGCAACTTATCTAGAATCTTTATTTTTTGGTTAATGTCATAACCTTACGACTTTTCTTCTCTTCACATTTGGTGCCATACTGCTGTCTAAGGGTAATAGCAAAACAACGGCAAAATACGACAAAACAATCCAACACAACTTCACTGAACTTAACGCGTTAGCGGAATTGAGACAAAGAGTGATGCGAGGGGTGACGCGAATGGGAGGAAGATGCGGGACTGTTGGAGAGTGTGAGGAGAAAACACTAGAGCGCGCATTGGCACGCGTACAGTACTACTGTATTAGAGCGTGTTTGGCGGACCGTATATAATCAAATTTTCTGCTTTCGGCAAATAATTGTTCGCATTTATTTTTCTGTGTATAAGCAAATTCGCGCTGGACAACACACGTTGGACGAGGGTTTACTGTATTTCTTATTACAAATGTATGTATAATATATATATATATATATATATATATATATATATATATATATAATATATATAATATATTATTAATATATATATATAGTATATATATAATATATATATATAATATATATATATATATAATATATATATATACACAGTATATATATATATATATATATATATATATATATATAAATAGAAACGACATAAGTGTTAAGGAACGTTTCTGCACACGAGGAGGAGAGATAACGAATAATGAAAAATGAGGCGAACCGCCCGGGAATCGAACCCAGGGCCTTCCAATTGCGAGGGCCGTAGCATAATGGTAGAGCGTCCAACCGGCAATTGGAAGGCCCTGGTTCGATTCCGGGCGGCTCGCCTCATTTTTCATTATTCGTATCTCTCCTCCTCGTGTGCAGAGAACGTTCCTTAACACTTATGTCGTTTCTATTCATTTATATACTGCGCGGTCATTGCAGTTATATATGTATATATATATATTATGATTATGCGTTAAACGTTATTATGCGTTAAATTTTATTATGCGTTAAACATGTTCATGAAGAATGAACTTTATTTATGGGTTTACTCTTTCGTGGGGTAATTTTCACTTCCAGTTTAGGCTGGCTTCGTAACCCCCCAGTTAGGGGGGGTTGAACCCCCTTTCAAATTAAGGGTGGTAATCCTCTCTCGTTAAGAAGGCGATTTGTCTTGATGAAAATTGAATTTAAAAAAAGTCCCCAGAATTTCACTTCTAGATGGAAAGGGTAACTTAAGAAATACTGTATTTTCTTTATTAGCAACTTGTTGATTCGGTTTCCCTTTGAATTTCCATTTGATTCGGTAGAGAGTAACTTCCCATTCTTTGTGAGGGGAAACTTTACAATACAGGTACTAATACTAAAGATTTTTTCCTGGGGGAGGGGGGGAGAAAAGGATAAAGTATCTACTTTGCATTTTCCTTCATTTAAAGTTCCCCTCAACCCTCAGTTTATTTTTCTTAGTTCTTTAATGTATGGGAGCATTTTTCAAGACAATAAAATTGTCTGGCGTTAACCGGAATCAAATATAGTAAAGTGACACGCTGAGAGCTATATAAAATCTTTAATTACAGATTCAGTAAGATTGGCAATCCTTCTTGTGAGGACTGATGAAATTGTAACCATTCAGTTTTGTTTATTACAAGAAAATGAAATCTTCTGTCTTGACTGTAATTTACTGTTCTTTATTAAAGTAATATTACAGTTTGGGTCGTTCGGAGTCTCTTCTCTTCGGTTTAAAACTTACTTTAAATTTATCTTCTTTCTTTCAGCCTTCCTTCTTATCCCTTAATTGCACAGAGGTCTTTTCCGAGACTGAATAAAATCGTCTGGCGTTAGCCAGAACAAAATCAGTAGAGTTAATAATACTGTGCGCTAAAGGGTAAGCGACAACCCCGTAGGGGCGGGAATAATTTCGAAACTATTATTTCATAGTAGCGTTTTATGCATAACTGTAAGGGGCGATTCTCCTTCAATAAATTGCATACAGTTGCTATGCGTATGATTCATTTATCACTATTATTAAATGGCAGGAAAGAGTGGTTACTGTTCATACCCCCACGATAATTTTTCATTATGTGTGTGTGTGTATTATATATAATATATATATATATATATAATATATATATATATATATATATATAATATATATAGAGAGAGAGAGAGAGAGAGAGAGAGAGAGAGAGAGATAGAGAGAGAGAGAGAGAGAGAGAGAGAGAGAGATACACTGCATATATTTAACATGACTAATTCATATTGATCAAGTAATTACATTTATGTACACGCTAAGAAAAAAAAATATTGAAAATAAATTGGATCAAGGGAGTCCCCCTCCCCCTCCCATTTCTCTCGACTTACTGCGTGGAAAATTTATAGAAAAATAAAAGTGTCTAGACCAAATAGGATTTAGTTACGAAGTTATACGCTTACAATGGCTGCCAAGTTTAGATTTATTGAGTGAACATTATGTATATGTAAATATAGGGAACGTTTCAGTTCACCACTAAAACATGGAGCCATTCGGAGACAAATGTTTATTTTTAATTTATTCCAAGAATTTATGCAACACCGATTTTGAGTTCGTTTCAGCCATTTTGGATTTGTATAGAACATTGTTCATGGCCAGCGTCCGTAGCTGAATGAGTAACGCCGTTTCTATAATCGAAATGAAGATACTGAGGTAGGGGGTTCGAATCCTGATGATGCTAGTAATAATAATAATAATAATAATACGGGAGTTAGACTAAATAATGGGATGTATTAGGTGGCCTGAGCGCTGCGCCAGTTTCTGGTTCTCCTCATTAATTATCATTATTATTATTGCTTGAGTATGCACACTCTGGGTAGTCGTACCTGGGTAGTCATACCTGGAAATTCAAGATCTAGGAGGAGTTTCTCGATTTGGAAAAGGGTAAACAAACTGATGCGATGCAATTGTAGGCCGAAATAAGAACGGTTCGATTTGAGAATTTACCTCTCCTTCGAGAGTCTCACTTTCGAATTTCTCATTCTCGGACGAAAACCGAATTGGGAACAGTTCGATTTGAGAATTTACCTCTCCTTCGATAGTCCCACTTTCGGATTCCTCATTCTCGGACGAAAGTCGGAATAGGAATGAACGAAATTTTGAACAGACCATTGGAAAAGTCACATGCAGTAAGGGTATCCGGCTAGTTCTTCGCCAACAATTCATCCCCAACAATTCATAGCCAACAATTCATAGCCGTATACAAATCAAGCCCAACAATTCATAGCCAGGAAAATTAATAGCGGCTTTAACTTAACAAACAACGCCGTTGAAGGATGGCACCGAGGATTTGAAACGCAAGTTGCAGCGCACCATCCAAATATTTGGAAATTCATAGAATGCCTTAAACCTTTCATACCCAAATTAAGTCGAAAAGTAAAAAAAAAAAATTGGGATATAAAAATCGTTTAATTGGACCCAAAATAACTGAAAAATATATTTTACAAAGTTTTATTGTTCATAACACTGGTCAACACTCATTTTATTGCCAATCATATTAGAGTGATTTTGGGGTAACTTTGTGGTGCTGATTCCGAATATGACATCGGTTTTGCTAGATTGGCTCTAATTTATGAGAAAATTGGTACCCCATTGAAACACGTAAAAATGCAAAAAATTTAATGTTCAGGCGGAGCCTACTTACTGGTTGGGTGGCCGATGACTTATATACGGAGGGGAAATATTCTAGAATGATCGCGGAGTAAACACTAAGAATATTCGCGTGTCTCACCATCTTGAATGTTCCGGTAGTTTCCCATATGCACGCGTTATGGTTACGTTTTCCTATTAATTGAGGGTATCATTATCTCAAGAACTAGAGCCAAATCGGAAAAACTACTTTCATTTTGGAATTCAACAACCCCAAAATACCCTAAATTCGTACGAATTTCCTTGGCAACGAAACAAAAATTTTGTTTTGTTGAGCTGTGTAATTAATAAAATACGAAATGTGTTAAATTTCACACATTGGGAACTGGAAGGTCTAAAATTGCTTCCAAAGTTAACGATGAAAATTTCACACACTGGGCATTAAAGAGTTAAAAAAGAGCAAAATTATAACGAGATTCAAATAGAGCAGTACTCTTCTGGACGCACCATCACTCAAAAGAAACGCTATAAAGAGGCGGCTGAACGTATAAAAAATGTTGTTGAATGTTTTAGAGATGTGGATATCCTTGATTATCTGAGACGAATTGCGCATAACCTATCTTATTAATAATTATTCTTAAAATTTTTTACCAAATTTCCCCACTTGTAACTATTTTATGTTTACTGTTACTACTAATAAATGTTTACTCTTAATTTCTTTGCATTAATCTTTTATTAAACTATTAATTATTGAATATTATTATTAGTATTAAAAAACCATTCACAAAATCAAACTTTTTTTAAAATAAATTTTTACTCTTACTTTCTTTGTATTAATCTTTTATTAAACTATTAATTATTAAATATTATTATTAGTATTAAAAAACCATTCACAAAATCAAACTTTTTTTTAAATAAATTTTTACTCTTACTTTCTTTGTACTCCTAAATCTTCCTAGCTATTAATTGTTGGGTATGAAATGTTAGGTATGAATTGTATACGGCTATGAATTGTTGGCTATGAATTGTTGGAGATGAACTGTTGGCGAAGAATGTTCCGTAATCCGCAGGTAAGACATTCTTACAATAAAAGAATTATCGTCTAACTTAATTCCTATAAAATAAAAACAATACTAAATACTATATTTTTATTTTCCTTAAAAAAAAATAGAATACACAGGGTGATAAAAAAAGGTATTATAAAAAAAAATAATGTTCAATAAATTATTTTGTAAACACTTTTTTTTAATCACCCTGTACTTTCCACTAAAATTGTACTCACTTCTTAACTAATATAGTGTATCATTAATAATAACAATTATTATTATTTAAAAACATTTAGTTTCATACTGTACGTCTGTTTAACCAGAAAACGAATTTTGTTTAATTTATTCAACAAAAAGCTTTCAATTTTGAAAGTTTCTTCAACCAAAAAAGCTTTCAATTTTGAAAGTTTCTTCAACAAATTTAGCAACTTTCGCATCATTTGAAGGGATTTAGTATAAGACTATATTAGACTTTGCTCATTAGAGATAAATTAGTTTAGAATACACTTTAATCAAAGGTTTATTTCAATTTTGTGTGTGTGTGTGTGTGTGCCCAAGGTGTTTGCAAAGTCGAGCATCGTAGGCAGAGTTTATATTGACAATATATGCAATTTATTTGTATGATGCTGAACTTTATTAACACCCTGTATAAGATAACGAATCTTTAGTTAATAAACAGATTAAAAAAGTTAGCTTTCAGCCCTACATTAGAGTCCTTATTAGCTAAACTAAAACTAAAATAAAATGCAGAAAGAAATTTTAAGAGTTAAAACAAGTTCAGAGACCAGATTTGAAGTAGAACCTGAAAGCTCGGCTGTTGACACTGGACTGACCATTACATCACTGATACGCAAATACGAGGAGCGGTACGAAAGTAATGTCTCTTATTTTATTTTGCACTAAATATAATTCCAATTACAATGAAAATTACAGGGAATACATACCTACGTGGTGAATATAGTAATATAGTAAATATAGTAAATAAATATATATATAAATAAAAAATAAATAAAGTAAATATAAACTGAAAAATAAGAAAATAAGAGGATTGCTTTCGAAATGACACTCGGTATAATATGTTAAACTGGTATTAAGGCGCATGCGCACAGAGGAAACTATTTGTACTGTGTGATGTCATCGTAGCTATTTTTTATTAATGTAGATACTTTCCTGTTCAAAAGTGAATTAGTTATAAAATTCAATGAGAATGAACCATCATCCAAATTGAAGTTGCTATATTACGAAAGATTCTAAAATATGACGTTCTTGAAGGCTGGTTGCGTTCGCAGTGATTTTGGCATTTCTGAAACTGATAAGGTTGTTGTTATCTTATCTGTGTTTAACAATGACGCGGTCTTTGTCAAAAAGTTTTTTGATTGTAGGAATGCTGATGTATACGTCTCTTGAAGTTTGATTTTGCCCCGATATTGAAAAAAGGGCACTTGTTGCAAGGAACCCATAATATAAACGCCACACCTTAAGACTATTCTTGTTATTATTAGTGTAGTGCAGAGTTTCTCAACCAGATTTGACCCACGACCCCCGTGTCAGGGTCTTCGGTCGGCGCGACCCCTTATCATCCCTACAGGGTAAACGAACTCACGAAGCGGGTTTTTTTTTTTTTTTTATTGCGCATAAATCACTACTACAGGGGTAAACAAACTACGACCCTGGAGGATCGCGACCCACCGTTTGAGAAACACTGGTGTAGTGTACAGAAATTTTTCACACTTTAGGTCTGAATTCCAATCAAGACCTCTTTCCTTGACACCTATTTTAACGTTAACTTTAATTTTGTTAACGGCCTTTTTATACATTTTGATAACATAGAAACACTGATAAAATGGTTGATCATAATTTAAGATTGTAACAAGGAATTTAAAAAATTTTAGTAGAATAATAAAATTGAGAGATTATAAAGAAAAAACTAAAAAATTTTTTTTTAATTGAATAACCTTTATTATTAATTAATAAAATAAATACAATACTTTTACGAGTTACAGTGACATAAATAGTTGTGAAGCTAGACTATTTATTTTATTGGATCACCTGAAGATCAGGGCCCCCAGCTTCATCTGGTGGCCCTGATTTTCAGGTGGGAAAAATTGGGAGGCTTTGAACTTCAGGTTGCAAAATTTATTTTATTTTTATGTTAAATTTTTAGGTTAAAGGTTACACCGATACGAGTCGTAGTGGTTATGTTAGTTCCCTTTATCATCATTGTGTAAAACTGATCTGGGATCACCTGAAGATCTTCCCCCCCCCTCCAGAGTGTCCACCTGAAGACCTTCCCCCCTCCAGCCAGATCCACCTGAAGATACTCCACCCCAGTCCGCTCAACCTGGAGATACTCCCCCAGTTTTGACAAATAAAACGAACAATTCATTCTATGGAATATAATGCCCGGTTAGGTTAATTGAATGCCCGGTTAGGTCAACTGTATGCCCTTGACGATTGGTTAGGTTAAGTTGTGATATTTTCGTTAAAACTAACGAAAATATCACGACTTAACCTAACCAATCATCAAGGGCGTACACTTGACCTAACCGGGCATTCAGTTAACCTAACCGGGTATTCAGTTGACCTAACCGGGCATTCAATTAACCTAACTGGGCATATACTGTATATATATATATATATATATGGATCACCTGAAGATTATCCCCCCAGCCCGATCCACCTTTATGTTTCTGATAAATTGTTTTTTTAATCACAATAAAAAATTTCTGATCTTATTATTTTAATCTTCCTTTAATTTGGGGGCCCTGATCTTCAGGTGGGAAAAAGTGGGAGGCCTTGATCTTCAGGTGATCCATTTTATTTAATTTGGCCCTTCTTTTAGCTTTCGGCTTTACTGGGCTCTTAATTAAAAATAAAACAGAGTTATTAACTTATTATTAATAATACATAAATCATGAATAAGAATTATTGGATCATCTGAAGATCTTCCCCCACAAGTAGAGCTGGGGGGGGAAGATCTTCAGGTGGATCGGGCTCGGGGTGAAGATCTTTAAGTGGACACTCTGGGGGGAAAGATCTTCAGGTGTTCCGAATTATTAATTGTTAGGATATGCATTAATCTTAAGTTATTATTATCGATATAAAACAAATATAAAGTCATTACTGAAGGTATGATACCAATACTGCACAAAGAAATCAATATTAGATACGAGACGAACAAAACAGTTTACATTTCGAGATATAAACACAAACAAACAAACAAACAAACAAACACGGACAATTCTAAAGTTCATAATGACGTAAGTTTAAGGTTTTTATTCGTATATGTTAAGCGCTTGGATAAAAAAGAAAAAGATGGAGGACACCTTTGATGGTGTCCATTTTCGTCTCGTCTCGCGTAAAAGCTTCACTGTCTCTCACTGACTGACTGACTGACGAGTCCTTTTCTTATAGGCGCCGGATGACACAACGATTTTGAAACCTTATAGAAACTTCCGCGACTCACAACACGTCCTCTCTTCCGGAGTCCCTCTCAAAACGAGAAAAGGGTCATTTTAACGTCATATTCTTTTGTATAAACTACTACTTTGTATGGATACAAGAAAGGATAAAAAGTAACACGATTCTGGAAGAGTCTTTTAAGGGGACTGCTTGTGTCTCTTCTATTAATTTTAGGAAAATGTATTTTCTCTTTTGAAGTTTTACACTTTCAGTAATTCGTTTATTGTAAATTAGTAAATACCTCTTTATCTAAATACCTCACTAGATAAGTAGTTAGGCGGTACTTATCATCCAGAAACTACGGGTCATACACTCCTAAAGCTCTTAAGAACGTAGTTGAAATCAACCCCCTTTCATTTGGTGTTCAGGATCGCTTGAAAAATTATGTAAAAACGTCCAAAAAGAAAAGATTAAAAAAAAAACAATAACTTAAAACTTTTAATTTTTCAAACTGCGGATTGGCTATCATATAAACCCTGTCTGGCTGTCTCTCTCTCTCTCTCTCTCTCTCTCTCTCTCTCTCCATATATATATACACATATATATACATATATATATATATATATATATATATATATATATATATATGTGTGTGTGTGTGTGTGTGTGTGTGTGTGTGTGTGTGTGTGTGAGAGACAGAGAGAGAGAAAGACAGACAGACAGACAGACAGAGAGAAAACAAAAAATAGTTCATCTTTTTAATTACTTAAGATGCAAACATGGTTTCTTTCTTGACTTAGCAGTATTTTCCATGCCTAAACACAAACATAAACACACACACACACACACAAGTACGTAAACAAATAAATAAAATAGAGTTTTCTTGAAGGACTCGACACGGTATTTAAATCATTATTAATGGGTGGGTTTCTTTATTTTATTTTCTTGGTTTTTTTTTTAACATTTTTTTTATTAAAGTTTTGTTTTGAAAACTCGTAGAAACAAAATATTTTATGGAAAGACATAATCTGACACTTAATGTCTTGCCAAGTTTAAAAAAAATGAAAATGTTCCAAAATTATTATATATATATATATATATATATATATATTATATATATATATATATATATATGGGATGAATTTCACAATTAAACAGGTGACATGAATGAATGATGCAAACCCACAAGGAAAAAGAAAAATGATTCCAAGGCCTTTAGTGTATTCAGAAGTACATTATATATATATAGTATATGAGATAGGGTTCCTCCTAAGGAGACGTAGTTTAATATTCAAGATGAAGGTAAAGACGTGGAATACTGAAAACATGTTTAATTTAAGTCCAATCGGCAACGTTTCGGGTTACCTCACCCATCATCAGGCTTATCAAAAAAGAATAAACTAAAATTAATAAACAACACAAACATAAGCAAATTAAAATTGGTAAAACGTAAGCTAACCAAAAATTAAAAGTTTTAAAAAGAAAAGGTATACCCTAAAAACAAAATAAAGGGGTGAGAAAATGCAATTAAAGATATAAAGTCAGAGTAAAATTAGATATAAATGGAAAGACCTAAGCTCGCACCATCATAAAAAGATAAAAAATAAGTAAAAGAAAATATCAGTATAAAATATTATCAATAAATGATAAAAAAAATCAGTAAAAGATAAAAAATCAGTAAAAGCAAGTAAAAACGCAGAAACGTACTTGTATCAGACACATGACCTAAAGCAGTGGTTCCCAAACTTTTATGGTGGCGACCCTGAATACAATATTGTCCTGGCCTGGCGACCCTAAACGCTGGTACATGCAGTGTTAATGACCAATCATTTTGATACGTTGTGTTTATATTCATATAGTTTGATTGAATCAGTCGTTGAGAATTTCCGTCCCGCGACCCTCAGGAACACCTTCCCGACCCTCACTTGGGTCGCGACCATGGGTTTGGGGACCACTGACCTAAAGAAACTAGACAGGACGGGAAAACAATACAGAAGAAAAATTTGATTGGTTGTAATCTAAGTAATATAGAGGGGAAAACAGCTAGAATCAAGATTAAAAGGGGGGTTTAAATATTTTATGCAAAGTGATTCATAAATACGGAGGGAGGATAAACAGTTAAAAGACTTTAATATTTTAAAATCGTCTATAGTCACATTCACTTTGCAACTGATGGAGTGATTCCTAATAGCAGAGAATTCCTTCTTGGAGAGAACTTCGCCAGTTCTATGAATAATACCCGCGTGTGAACAGAATCTAGCCTGCAGCGAACGGACGGTACTTCCAACATATGTCCCCTGGGAACACCCAGGGCAGTTAAATAAGTATACAACCGAATAGTTCATCGCAGCTGGGATTCCATCCTTACAACGAAAATATCTTACAAGGGTATTGCCATTAACAAATACCACTTTAAACTCAGTATGACAATAAAACTTATTAACAATTTTTAAGAGCTTTTTCCTTAGATCAGAGTTAAAATTATATAAATCAGGTCAACTCAGAAATTTACGATTTTTAGGTACATCATATGTGGTGACAATTTTTGGAGCAAAGACAGTATTTAAAAATTTACCCACGATTCCTTTGACAAATTCACGTGGAAAACAATTTTGCACACAAAAGTTGACAAGAAATTCAAAAGCATTGGGCATTAAAATGTAGTTTGAACATATATTGTAAGCCCTGTGGGCAAGAGTACGTATTGGACTATAATGAACGATAAAAATTTAATCCCACTCCTGGTAGTCCAGTGAATGTAGGGTTCTTTAATTGCATTTTCTCACCCCTTTTGTTTGTTTTTAGGGTATACCTTTTCTTTTTAAAACTTTTAATTTTTAGCTAGCTTACGTTTTACCAATTTTCATTTGCTTATGTTTGTGTTATTTATTAATTTTAGTTTATTCTTTTTGATAAGCCTGATGATGGGTGAGGTAACCCGAAGCGTTGTCGATTGGACTTAAATTAAACATGCTTTCAGTATTCTACATCTTTACCTTCATCTTAAAAAAATATGTATATATATATATATATATATATATATATATATATATATATATAATTATTCAATTTTTTTTAACTTCAGTTGTTGTTAATTTAAGTCATTTATTAATTTATCTAGTGTTAGAATTTAACTAAGACTAACAACACATGATAAAGCAGGGTCTCTGGGTTGCCATTGCTCCGAGTTCGGTGGACCACGGTCCCGGAGCAACTCCAAGGGTTCAGCTCCAACTACAGACTTACTCGGAAGCTAATTAAAGACTCCCAGCTTGCAACTCCATCAACCCTTGCTTCAGTTCTGGAGGAGCAGTTTTTTATCAGTGTTTGGGTTCCAAAAATTTTTATTTGACTTCTGCTCCAGCTCTGAAAACCCCCCCAAAAAAGGGGGGGGGGCAGCTTTTACCTTTGTGTCATTCCATATTATAGTGTGACCTTCAGTTTACAAAATATCAAATGAAAAGGTTTAGTAGTTTCAGGCTCTCTCTGACGGGGTGCCACATATTACGATGTTAGTGAATATTAATAGGATCTTACTGACATATAAAATTTTCCATTTTTTTTTCATGATATGTTTTTTTCTATGCAGGAAGGAGGGGCCAAGGGTAAATGCCCGCAAAAGCGCCCTCCATCAAACTCAAGGTCCAGGGTTTTTGAGATGCCTAGACACTCTGCGTTTGAAAGATGGGAGGTCATAGACAGGAGGAAAGATGGATTGTGGAAGATTGTTCCAGAGTTGACCAGTTGAGTAGATGAAAGATTGACACTCTGCGTTTGAAAGATGGGAGGTCATAGACAGGAGGAAAGATGGATTGTGGAAGATTGTTCCAGAGTTGACCAGTTGAGTAGATGAAAGATTGACACTCTGCGTTTGAAAGATGGGAGGTCATAGACAGGAGGAAAGATGGATTGTGGAAGATTGTTCCAGAGTTGACCAGTTGAGTAGATGAAAGATTAAAAATATCGATTAACTTTTGCGTTAATGTACAGTGGAACAACTGGAAGTCAGCTCTAACGGTCCTGACTCCAGTTCCGCTTCGCTCCGACTTCAGCAATGCCACAACGTCAGCTCCGCTCCGACTCTAGCAACTTCACAACCCCAGGTCCGTTCCGATTTTAGTAATTTCCTAACTGACGTTCCAATTAAACATTAGCTTCAGATTTCGAACCCGGAACACTGCTAACCTCAGCAGAGACCAGTAGAGCAATAATCATCAATCTGACGGGCTACAAACTGGCACAGCGCTCAGGCCAACTAATGAGGCCCATTGCTCTAACCCTTGTGTTATTAGTATTACCAGCATCGGCGGAGTTCGAACCTCCGACTTTAGTGTCTTTACTTCGCTTATATTGAAAAGATGTTACCCACTGAGCTGTTACCGTACGGACGCTGGCACCAGTAGAGAATTTCTTGGTATCTGGAAACACCTGTATACCCTCTCAGGTTTATACAGGTAAGAAGTGTTTTAATATACTTTTCGGATGAACAACTTGAGATTATGGGTGAATCTTTTCGTATTATGAGCGTGTATATACGGGCATAGGAATCGTTACACGCCCAACTGCCTGCATGGTAAAATGCCCCTGTAACGAAGCGCTGGAGAACAAAATATGGAAAGTGGGGATATTTTCATTTATAGTGATGAATATGATTAGACTTCATACGTCATTGTACTTTGTTGGACTGTTGGTCTAGGGGTATGGTTCTCGCTTCGGGTGCGAAAGGCCTCAGGTTCGAATCCGGACAGGCTCACGCTGTTTTACTGAAATGTGTCTGCCGCGTGTGTCATAAAGTTATATATATATGCCAACGCCTGAAGCTCAATGAGTAATAACCATAGACGTATATGGATATACCTATACTGAAATACTTATAAACCGTGAACGTTCAGACCTTGCCTTCCAGAAGGTAACAAGCTCACAAACCTTTCCGACATATTTTTTTTTTTTCTGTTTAAGGTGCTTCAACCCTGCTGGATTATTGACACCATTTTTTTTTTTGTCTCCCCGAAGGGAGGTTGCAAAATTATAAAGATAAATAGATAATTATTGGTTTTTTCATAGGTTTTTCCGACATACTAACTTCTAAACCGTGAACGTTCAGACCTTGCCTTCCAGAAGGTAACAAGCTCACAAACCTTTCCGACGCACTAACTTCTACCAACTGTTTGAGAAAAAAGTAAACCTATTGATACACAGAAAAAAAAGACTTCCCACAAACTTCTATACGTAGAAGTATTATCTTCTATTGTCTAAAATCACTCAATAAAGACGTTTTGAAGTCCATTTCTTCTATCTAAAGAAGTTATATATAATTAACCCATTCTTTTCTACCGTACTCGACCGAGTACGGCTTTAAATTTGGCACTCCTGCACACGTTGAGTGTTTGGCAACACTGTTAATGGTTTATATTAGCTCTTTAGGCCTAGTAGTGCTCATTCCACCCTAATAAATAGGTTAATTCTTATCATGTGCTTCACAAACCAAGTTTGTAATGAAAAAATATGCCTAAACAGGTGAAATAGTAATTTTGTCTTTATTTGGTTTCTATTCATCAAAATATCAAAAGATATTGAAAGTTTACTTGGTAGATCCTCCATGGAATCTAACGGGTTAAAAGAGGTTATTATATCATCTGACAAGAAGCTTTGATACCCAAAAGAAGGAAAAACTTCTAGAATGCACCGTCGAAAAGAAGTTATAAGTTCTAAATTTAGAAGGTTTTATTTTGAATGTATGAATATTGTGGAAAAATTATTATTAAAAATATTGGAATAAACGAATCTATTATATCGAGTGAAGGACGGTCACAATATTCAAGAGAGTGTGCTTCCCATTTGACGTCATTCCCATTTGCGGGTCCAAAAATGGGAATGTTCGAAGTGGGAATTTCACATTTAGGAAAAGAGTTTCCCCATTTGGAAAGAGTAGAAAAATGTCTGTGATGCAAATTCTAATTTAAATTAATTAAAGTGGGAATAGGAATCGATCGAGTTGAGAATTACCTCCTTTTGAGATTCCCACTTTCGGATTTCTCATTCCTGGACGAATTGGGAATGAACGAGATTGGGAACAGATCCTTCCAGGAAAAGTATATCGTTGCTATATGTATGGCTTCCTCGTAACAAATCTTGATAATACGAAAAGGAAAATGATCCTATTATTATTATTATTTTTATTACTACTACTACTGCTACTACTACTGCTACTACTACTCTACTACTACTAATAATAATAATACTAATAATAATAATTTTACAGTATAATGTAAAATGTGGACATTGGCTTAATTTCTGCAGAAGTAATTCCAAGATTTCTCATTACGGTTTAAATTAACAAGCAAATCACTTGTATACATGGAAAGGCCTCAAGAATTTGATTTCGAGAGAGAGAGAGAGAGAGATACATCAAAATCTAGGCCAGGAAAGTCATTGAAACAACTGCATTTATAATCCTAAGCCAAATACAATTAAAACCGGAATGAAAGCGGAAACAGGATATTGAGGTCTTGAAACTAACCACACACCCACACACCCACACCCACACACCCACACCCACACACACACTCACACACATACACATACATATACACTGTACATCACCTACTGCACATCGAGTAATGTAATCCGCAAAGCTCTTTTGTAATCGCTGTTAATTGGCACAAATCTTTGATTCCTGTGATTTATTCAATATTCGGAGTTGTTGATACGAAATTGCTAACTGAAGTTATAAGCACTATCTTCATGCTATAGACTGTATTATTATTATTATTATTATTATTATTATTTTGTTTTATGTATCTACTTAGCTGGTTAATTACTTAATTACTGTTGCAATCACTATCCCCTAAAAGAACTTCACTTCTGTAAATGGATTTTTTAACAGGCCGTAAACAGTAACCTGTATGTTGATAAATGCCCGACTGTATATGAAGTGTCTCATAGTAATGATCTTAAATTATATATAATTTACGTTACTATATTATTACATTATTATTTTTATGACTTATTATATAATTTATTGTACAATTATCTCGATGGATCACACTATTTACATCATTCCTACGACTTTGCATGTTACATCTACTTCATTCGTGTCAGTATATTTGCTAAGTCCTCTATAATTCAATAGGAATCCCCATTTGCTTCAGGAGCTTCTCATACTTTGACATCGAGAACTTTGACAAAGGGAATACTGTACTATACATTTTCTCTCTCTCTCTCTCTCTCATATATATATATATATATATATATATATATATATATATATATATATATATATATATATATATATATATATATATAAATAATTATATATATATATATATATATATATATATATATATATATATATATATATATATATATATGTGTACGTATGTATGTATGTATATTAGAGTAGCCCTTGCGTCTTCCGCAGCAAAAAAAAAATTAAGCATAACCTAAGGGAAGACTCGGAGGAGAGAAACCTTCTGTGGTACTTCCTCAATGTGTATACTAAATTTACTGCAGATTACCCTAGCCGTTCTGGCGTGTATAAACGAACAAACATCATCATTATCATCATCATCATCATCATCCTCATCTTCATCCCCTAAATATATATACATATATATATATATATATATATATATATATATATATATACAGTGTGTCCGTAAAGTCATGGTGGGATTTTAAATAGCTATATTATTGCAACGAAACATGATAATGAGATGAAAAAAAGGCAAATTGAAGAACAACTCTAAAAGAATAACTTTATTTAACGTAGTTCGATATGGGCTCCTCTGGTAGCCCTGCAGACATCTAGGCGGTGATTCAATTCCAGCCACACACGCCCAAGAACATCAGGAGTGACGGATGCGATAGCTTCCGTGATTCGCTCGTGCAAGTGATGAATATCCCTAATGGGTACACTGTACACGCTTTGCTTGACGTAACCCCACAAATAAAAGTCCAAAGGTGTCAGGTCCGGAAAGCGTGGAGGCCATGGCTTCCATCCTTCTTCCTATCCATCTCTGTGGAAATTTTTCATTAAGGAATTCTCGAACAACGTTGGCATAGTGCGGAGGAGCACCATCTTGCTGAAAGATGACATTATTGTCAATAAATTGGGGTACTGCAAAATGTTCCAACATAGCGAGGTAGTTGTGTGACGTCACAGTGGGTTCCGCGAAAAAAAATGGGCCAATCACTCGATCTCGTGCTAGAGCAACCACACATTAACTTTCGGGCTATTACGCTCATGTTCAACATAGGCATGTGGACAGCCTAGACTAACTACGAGATAAAGGTTAAGCTTAGCCTAGACTAACTACAAGATACAACTTTGAGAGTTGTTCTTAAATTTGGCATTGTTTCATCTTATTATCATGTTTCGTTGCAATAATATAGCTATTTAAAATCCCACCATGACTTTAAGGACACACTATATATATATATATATATATATATATATATATATATATATATATATATATATATATATATATATATATATACAGTCAGTAAAGGCGAGGAATTATGAGACAAAAAGTCTTTGATTCCATCCGGTGAAGCAGAACTGTAAGGGTTGAGCTATCCCACACAGGAGAAGCATACACCATACAGGGCGGATAGACCCCTGCTCAGAGACAGCAACTGAGTAGGGGTGAACAAACTGAGGAGCCGGTACAACACACCTAACCTCTTAGAAGCTGTTTTAGAGAGAGAGTATATGTGATCTTCCGAGGAACGATCACGAGAAAAGGGAACGCCAAAATTGTTAAGAGAAGAGGAAGGCTTCAGTTGTGTGTGTGTTGAAGGAAAGGGGATAGTCGTGTAGAAGATTGTAACGAGTAGACAGATGGAGAAACGAGTTTTTGAAGCACTGAAAGCCACAAGGTTTTCTCTACCCCAATCAGAGACAGTAGAAAGATCAGAAATCAGATATACCATAGCCGCCCCCAGAGGTGTGCAGTAGTGAAGTAACTGTATTTCAGTAACTGTACTCAAGTAACATTTTTCAGGATCTATTTTCTAGAAAGTACAGTTGTTTAAAATACTTTTACTCTAACTTAAGTACACTTTAAAAGAAAATATTGTACTTCAACCTAAGTACATTTTTACCGATATCTGTAAAATACAAAGTACTTTTCCCAAACGTTTGGAAAATTTCCATGATTAAATCAACCAATCTGAGGAGGCAGACAGTGCGTGAATTTAACGCAGCCAATCACGCGCCTTTCAAAACCAATTATTGTTAAAGCTAAATAAGAAATTCTGCTAGTAATAAAGTTTGTTGGACATATGTGTATTTATTTATTTCATTCCCTAATGAATATAATTAATATATAACTTATCGTTGTTACAAGGTAATGATTATTATCAGTGTTATGTTTGAGATGCTAGAACTTTTTACTTTTCCTTAAGTACAAGTCACGAATTGTACTTGTACTTCAACTTAAGTTAATTTTTGTCAAATTATTTGTACTTTAACATAAGTAACAAATTACACTACTTTGCACACCTCTGGCCGTCCCACGCGAAACATTGTTTGTTGAGAGGGACGTAATCATCGGCATAGGAATGGATAGGACAGGAAGTGCGACTTAATAGATCATTGATAAATAAAAAGAAAAGAGTGGGTGACAGGACATAACCCTGAGGAACCCCACTATTAATAGCTTTAGGAGAAGAACTGGCCATCTACAACCGCAGCTATAGATCGACCAGAAGGGAAGTCAGAGATAAAGGCACAGATAAAAGAATAGAAACCGAAGAAGAACAGTTTGAAAATTAAAGATTTGTGCCATATTCTATCAAAGGCTTTTGATATGTTTAGCGCAATAGCAAAGGTTTCACCGAAATCCCGAAAGGAGGATGACAAAGAGTCAGAGAGATATGCAAGAAGATCGCCAGTTGAGCGTCCCTTGTGGAACCCATACTGACGATCTGAAAGAAGATTGTGAGAAGAGAGGTATTTAAGGATCTCCTTATTAAGGATAGAGTCTGAAACTTCAGAAAAGCAAGAAATCAAAGCAATTGGACGATAGTTGAAGGGTTGAGAGCGGTCACCCTTCTTTGGGACAGGCTGAATGAAAGCGAATTTCCAACAGGGAGGAAAAGTACCACATAAAATACAAAGACGAAAGAGTTTGTCTAGGCAGGGTGTCAGCACAGAAGTACAATTCTTGAGAAGATCAGGGACACCATCAGGAACGTACTCCCTCCTAGAGTTGAGACTAGATAGGGCGGAAAAAACATCTTTGGAAGAGATTGGAGGAACAGCACCGGAATATATATATATATATAAGTTATATATATATATATATATATATATATATATATATATATATATATATATATATATATATATATATATATGAAAATGAAAAGGTTTATTGGCAAACTATAGTCCATATGACAAATATTATTAATACAATGACAGTTCATATCCTAAGGATAGAAATATATACAATTGATTAGAAATAATACTGCACTGTCGAAGTTAAGTGGAGCTACAGACAGACGTTTTCGTACCAAGAAGTCCATAGCTTAGAGCAGGGATTCCCAAAGTGGTCTGTACAGACCCCCAGGGGTCTGTAGGAAGCTTCCAGGGGGTCTCTAAGCTTTTGGAAAAATAGTATATTAAAATAAATTTCCATTTCACACTAGACATTCGGTAAGTGTTTATTAAACTGGTTTAATGAGCGTAGAATGTTTAATTTTACATTAATTTAAAAGCTATCTATGTTTATGAAATATACTATAGTTTGTAACTGAATTCATAATTTTTTTTGTTGGGGGGGGGGGGGGTCTATGTCCGTAAGGAATTAATATTTAGGGGTCCTTGGTGGTAAAAGTTTGGGAACCCCTGGCTTAGAGGATAAATGGCAGGACTCATGGATAGCTTGGATGATCGGGTTGGTTGATTTTTTAATTCTTTGCATTAGACTGTGTTGAGCACGTCTTGTTACCTCCTGGAAGCTCGGGATATTGCGGGTAGCAAACATTTGCGAAGCTGAGCATCTCGGGGGTAATTTATGTAAGAGTCTAAAAGACCTGTTGTACAGCAAATTTAGAATTCTGCCAGAACCTTTTTTATAATTCACCCACAGTTGCTGTCCGTATATATTACTGCAGAAAGTACGAAAGAGAGTGTCTTTAGCTTCACTTGTACAGAATCAAAAATTCCTTATGGTCATATTCGCTTTAGCACACAGGCTTCGAGATTGTTTTCTTATATCCAAGTCATCACTCAAGGAGCTGGTAATAGTTTGACCCAAATACTTAAACTCTTGTACTTCCTCAATTACTTCACCATTCATTTTAAACCTTATATCAGCTGGCTGATTACAGCTTTTAGGGTGAAATTGCATAACCTTAGTTTTTGTAACATTAAAAAGAATATCATGTTTCTGCGAATACACTTCGCAGACTTTTAGTAGCCGATCCAGACCTTTAATAGAGGGTGAAGCAATTAATCCGTCGATATACACATTAAACAGCATAGGGGAGAACAAGGAGCCTTGTCTCATCACCCCGCAAGAGGAGCCAAAACACTCGGATAGTACATTGCCCCACCTAACAGTGAAAGGTTGATGGGAATACCAATATTTCAATAAATTTAATATGTACAATGGAACCTTCCTGTCTTCTAGTTTTGCAAATAAAGTATTGTGGTTCACCCTGTCATATGCCTTATACATCTGTCTCTTTTTTTCTGGATATCAAAATTTCCCGCGCTCAGATTACAGTAACAAAATAACAATCTGGTTCAGATTTTTTTAAGGTATATTTGAATTTGGTACTCGGTATGCGCACTTCTGTTTTTTATACTATACCACAAATAAGCAATTTTCTTTAGCCTTTCCTGCTTCGAAGCAAATTTTCTTAAAAAAAAAAAAAAGCAGTTTGAAATCTGTTTTTTTTTCTTGATTTTTGGGGGGGGGGGGGGGGTAAATCTTTTGAAAAATATTTTTGTGCATGAAAAAATATTTTTGCCTTGCCAATATAGTAAAAATGACCATTCATTCCCTCAACCCCAATCCCATTTTCTTTCGAAATACGATTTTTTTTTTTTTTTCCTAAACAAATTTCTACTTTTTCCTTTTCCCTTCATTTTTAATGGAGAGGATTTCCTTGCGTTGTCTCCGAGGGGTTCCCCTCAAATCAAAGTTCCTCCGAATTACACCATGCAAGTTTGGTTTTCCAATCTTTTAATGTCATCCCTGTTTCGATGGAAAAAGTTTTTATGTAAGCTTTACAGTACGTAAAATATATATATATATATATATATATATATATATAGGATGAATATGATGTTTGTTTGTTTTATGCTTGTTTATACACGCCTAAATGACTAGAATAAACTAAACCAGATTTAGTGTACACATTAAGGGAGAACCAGAGAAGGTTTTAGTAACACACCCGCTCCTCCAACGGGCATTCTAGTATATATATATATATATATATATATATATATATATATATATATATACACACACACACACACACACACACTAGCTGTTATGCCCAGCACTTGCTTGGGGTGGGCTGATCACTTAATGACAATTTTTATCTTTTTCTCTCCTCTAAACTCTCTCTCTTCATCAGTCTCTTCCATTCTCACAGCTATTCTGGCCGGTGCTGGTTAAGTATGCGGTCTACCTACGATTCGGCGGTCTACCTTTTAATTATAGCTTCTTATCTTGTTTACTCATTGTTTGTTTACATCCCATTGTCAATCGCCCTTGACGATTGGTTGGGTTTAGTCATGATATTTTCGTTAGTTTTAACGAAAATATCACGATTAAACCTAACCAATCGTAGGTAGACCGCATACTTAACCAGCACCATTCTGGCCTCTCTATCGCCTGCTGTTTTATATCATTCTCTTTTCTTATTAACGTTTCTTCATGAGTTTCAGGAAGCTTTAAAGATGAATGAAGTGTTGCAGCTTCAGATCTCCCGCAGCTTTTTGATCACGGGTCTCACGTAGATAACTTTATTTGATGCTGTAGTACGCTTTTACGTATAAGAAACATACTTTTTGTATACTTTACACATTCATAAATACAGGATGTCCACTCATTGTCTTCACTTGGACGAAAGAAGTAAAACCAACCAACCAATCAACAACCAATCAATTCAGCTCTTTTGAGAGACCAAAAGTTAGCAGACACACACACACACACACAGACAGACAGACAGACAGACACACAACTTGCTTTTATATAGTATACAGTATATACAGTATATGTTACAGGCAAAGCATATAATCGAGGTGTTGTATACAATTCCTAGGCATTGTGAAAATGCCTATAAGTTTTAGGCAAAGTATGAAATATAAAGATTTTCCTAGGTATTCTATATAATTCCTAGGTAGTATAGAGAATGCCAACGCTGTATTAGGCAAGCTGTTATTTACAAATCTTCGAGGAAAATAACTTTAATCTACTGTACACAGGGATATTAGAGAATGATATAAACAAACACTATAGAAACACAAAATATTTTTACTACTGAAATTCATATTAAGATATTAAAATATTAAAAAAATATTAAAAATATTAAAATACTGCATTTATAATCAAATATATTAATATTACAATTGAAATTCATATTCAAAGTCATATTCATTACTTGTTACAACATGATAAACTCCATGTCCAATCGATATATGCGTTGTCTGAAGGACATCAAACAATTCACTGTCACGTACATAGTACAAAATCACATTGCTATTATCTACCACTGGGAATATTAGTTTGTGTATTTGTTGCACAACCAACACGTCATATCTTTTGAGCAACCAGTAGTCATGCATTAACAATTTCACTATCTATTCGAAACGTTCGTCAGTCAAAAAACCACTGTTCCTCGCAGCAACACTTCGAGTTTTGTTTAATTTCATATAAAAACATCTTTTCATAACTTCTACACGATCAGTGACTCGTGCCATTTTAAAAGAAATGAGGGTGTTTCGTAACAACACATATTTTGAAATTGAATTGAAGGACAAACATTTGCGGAGCGTATATGCAGGTAATTTGATTTCACATTGCCGGTATGATGTCAACCATTATATAGAATACCGAGGAAAAGTATAAAAATCTTTATATTTCATACTTTGCCTAAAGCTTTTAGGCATTTTACACAATGCCTAATTTCATACTTTACCTGTAATATATATATATATATATATATATATATATATATATATATAATATATAATATATAATATATATATACCTCGTTAACCTCGTTGATGTTCCGTGTGATGGTCTCTCTTCACACGAAGGTCAAGCTGGTGGCCCCGCCTCTAGGTCTGGCTTGGTGGAGGAGCGAGTTGCTTTCCTGCGCTCTCCACCGTACAGAGCCAGGTACACCCGACTCATCTGGTACCGTCCTGAGTCAGGCATCTAGTCTTCCCTTGAAAACTTCAACTTTGACCCCTGTAACGTTTCTGAGGTCCTTTGGAAGATGGTTAAAAGTCTTTGCCCCTGACAACCAAGCCATTTTCCTTCAGTGTTGAAGAGGTCCCTCATTGGGCCTTTAATTTGGGAACACTACACATCCTGCCTTTCCTATTTTCAGGTGTTGTTTGAATGGTAATTGGGTTTAGTTTTAGGTTTGGTACCAGTTTTTCGGTCATTTTCCATATTTAGATTATGGTGTACCTCTCTCTTCTTCTTTCCAGGGAGTACAGATTTAGTTTACGTAGTCTTTCCCAGTAGTTGAGCTCTTTGCAACGATGTCATATACATGGATTTTGCTAAAGCTTTCGACAAATGTGATCATGGTATAATTGCACATAAAATGAAATATATGGGAATAACAGGCAAAATGGGAAAATGGATCTACAACTACCACAGAGAACGTCTTAAGTCATCAAAATTCAAAGTATATCATCATCAGAATCAGAAGTACGCAGCTCAGTACCACAAGGTACAGTACTAGCCCCACTCCTGTTCATTATCATGCTAACAGACATAGACAGCGGAGTAAACAGCAACAGTATAGTAACATCCTTTGCAGACGATACAAAGATCAGCAGAAAAATCAGCGCTGTAAATGAAGTGGAGGCCTTGCAGAGGGACACGAACAAAATATACTGATGATGCGAAATTCGAAACACAAAATCAGATAGCTATAAATAAAGCAAAAAGAGTCGCGGGACAGGTACTAAGAACGTTCAAAAGAAGGGACAGGACAGTAATGATTCCCCTGCTAAAAACACTGATTATACCAAACCTTGAATACTGCTCAGTCTTGACGTCCCCATATAAAAAGGAAGAAACGAATAGACTAGAAGAAACTCACAGATATTTCACAGCATTCCGTCCGTATATATATATATATATATATATATATATATATATAGTGTCAAACTGTCCAACGAGCGAAATGATTAAAAGATAATAACTAAAAACGTAGAAAATAAACAACCAAAGAAAAATAATGATAATACCAAAATTAAAAACTTTGAAAATAATAAGAAAACAAGAAGTAGAAGCGTAGAAAATATCGTATGTAAATACTACGCGAAAGGGAACTGCAGATATCGGGATGGGCAATGCATATATGCACATCCCACATTATGCAACATGCATTACACAAGTGGATACTGCAAACTTGAGAAGAAAAGCAAGTTCCACCATCTTACGGTCTGCAACATCTAGGCAAGATATGGGAGTTGCAAATATGGAAAAAAATGCCGTTACCACCACCACCCTCAAAGGAACGCAACGGGTGAACAGAAAAAACGAACATCAAAGAAGAGTGCCAATTTTTTAGACGCAGCCAACACAATTCAGCTGCTAAATACTATCCAGCAATTACAAAATCAGCTGACAAATATAGGAATCCGAGAGCCGGACAGAAGGCACGCACAAAGACCCTTCATGCGTTATCGGGACAACAGGTACCGACAAAGATAAAAAGAGGTAAATTCTCGGAGGACCCCAAGGCAACGAAACCGGCACCCCCATTGGAAAACGAATCGGAACCACCTGTATACGGAAACGATAGAGAAAAAATAAAAATAATCCTAACCAACATTCAGGGCCTTAAGTCAAATCATTCCCCGGACAAAGTTTTATACCTGAAAGGACTCATGCAAGAAGCTGGAGCAGACTTTGCATGCCTCACGGAAACATCTAAAGGACTGCCAGGCGAACAGCCGCGAACTGTGAAAACTGTGAGTCCTGTATTGACAAAAAAGAAATACAAATTGGCAACTATAACATCCTCCGAGCCGACAGAACAGTGAGACGTAAAGGAGGATGTGCTATTTACACACGCGAAAAGCATATGGCAGAAATGACTATAAGTACCTCAAACAGCTACGTAGAATGTGTAGCAGCAAAAGTTAAAAAATTAAGTATGGTATAATTGTAATGTACAGACCCCCAAACACGCCAACCTCAAAATTTTCAGATTCCATTACAGAGGTAAGAAGCTTGGTAAAAGATCTACACTCTCCAACCCCAAATATTTTTCTCTGTGGTGATTTTAATTTCCCATTCATAAAATATAAGAGGATAGGAAAAAATATATGTATACACCAGGACAAAGGGGGGCACACGAGAAGACCAGGAGCAGGTAAAAATGATACTAGCTCTAGCTGATGAATTTATGTTAACGCAAGAAATAACAGAAAACAAAAGAAAAAACAAATGCCTAGATTTGGTATTCACAAACAACAGCAACCTAATTGATAATGTGGAAATATTCCCAACTATGATATCGGACCACAACATCATTGAAATAACAACTAATATAAAGAGAACAGGAAAGGAAAGAACACACACAACAGAAAGAAGCAAAATCGAAATTTTTAATTTTCACCTCAAAGCTGTAAACTGGGAAGATGTTACATCCAGCATGGAAGTAATAGATTGGAAAACCATTTTCGAGGCCAAGACAACGGAAGAGATGCTTATGACTTTAGAGAAGACGTTAGAAATTGTGAAAAAACATGTCCCAAAAATACAACAAAGGGGAAAGAGAAGCAGGTTCGAGAGACAAAAGAGGGCATTGTTCCGAAAGAGAAAAAAAGTGACTGCAAAATTAAGTAACTGTTAAGATAACATCAGGAAAATATTAAATGATAAACTGCAAAGTATCGCTGATGTCATACAGGAACTAATTGAGAAGCATATAGAATAAGAAGAAGACGACACTATAGAAGCGATAAAGGCTAACTCAAATTACTTCTATAATTTTGCAAAAAGAAAGTCGAAAAACTATGCGACTATCGGACCTTTAAAAAACGAGAACAGTGCTCTATATGATGATGATCTAACAGAAGTATCTGAAATATTAAGAGCTCAGTACGAATCATCTTTCAGTATTCCAAAAACTGACAAATTGATATGCGATAGAAACGCGTTCTTTGAAGAAGAACTATAAGAGGAAAGTATAACGGACTTCGACTTTACGACGGATGATATTACACAAGTTATAGGGAAACTAAAAACACACTCAGCGGCAGGACCGGATAAATGGAATGCCACACTGATCAAAAACTGCAAGAATGCAATCGCTGAGCCCCTATATCGGATATGGAGACGATCACTAGACACTGGAGAAATACCGGGCATCCTGAAGAGCGGGAACATAGTCCCAATATATAAAGAAGGAGATCGATCCGAGTCCAAAAATTATAGGCCAGTGTCGCTTACATCTCATCTCACTAAAATATTTGAATGAATAGCTAGACAGAAAATCTATGACTTTCTGGAAACTCAGAAAAAATTAAATGATAACCAACATGGGTTTTGGTCAGGCAGATCATGCCTATCACAAGTAATGGAACACTACAACAACATTATTGATGCACTTGAAAGTAATGAAAACTATGATGTACTATATACACACTTTGCCAAAGCGTTCGACAAGTGTGACCATGGAATCATAATACATAAACTGAAATATATGGGAATAACAGGAAAAGTAGGGAAATGGATATATAATTTCCTTAGTGAGCGGCGGCAAGTCGTTACAGTACAAGGAGTATCTTCATCAGAATCAGAGGTCCTCAGCTCAGGACCACAAGGAACAGTATTAGCTCCACTACTCTTCATAATAATGCTAACTGATAGAGATGAAAACGTTACCAGAGATAGCAGAGTAACATCCTTTGCGGATAACACAAAGGTCAGTAGAAAAATAAGAAA
Source organism: Bathynomus jamesi (assembly GCA_023014485.1). Taxonomy (NCBI): domain Eukaryota; kingdom Metazoa; phylum Arthropoda; class Malacostraca; order Isopoda; family Cirolanidae; genus Bathynomus; species Bathynomus jamesi. Next base: position 160,792 of record JAJOZX010008506.1, read on the forward strand.
TCCAGAAAATATAGGATCTTTACAAACCGACATGAACAGAATCTACAAGTGGACGGAAGACGACAATATGAAGTTTAACACTAAGAAATTTCAGCTGTTACGGTACGGAAAAAGAGAAGACCTAAAATCCATGGAGTATTCATGGAGTATTATACCCCAAATGGACAGGAAATTCAGAGAAATTCCAGAGCAAAAGAGTTAGGGATTGTAATGACTGATGATGCGAAATTTGAAACACAAAATGAGATAGCCGTAAACAGAGCAAAGAGAATAACGGGGCAGATACTGAGAACCTTTAAACGAAGGGATAGGAATATAATGATTTCTCTACTGAAAACACTGATCATACCCAAACTGGAATACTGCTCGGTCCTAACATGCCCATATAAAAAAGAAGACATTAGACGGCTAGAAGAGATTCAGAGAGGCTTCACAGCCAAGATCAAGGGGTGCAAAGAACTTAATTACTGGGAAAGGTTACGCGAACTAGACCTATATTCACTGGAAAGGAAAATAATAGAGAAACTAATCCCTAATCATACTCTGAGCCCTATAACTCCCCAAACAACGGCGGAAAGTAGAACAGGTAGATTGTGTCGTGTTCCCAAATTAAAGGCGAGACAGGAAACATCCTTAACCCTGAAAGAAAATAGTTTTTGTTGTGAGAGGAGTAAAACTGTTTAATCAGCTGCCCAAAGACCTAAGAAACACGAAGGGAGTTACAGTGGACATCTTTAAAAGAAGATTAGACGCCTGGCTCAGAACAATCCCCGATGAACCGGGCGTACCTGGCTATGTGAGGTGGAGAGCACACGAAACCAACTCACTACTTCACCAGGCCAACTCGAGAGGAGGGGCGACAAGCTTGACCTTCGTGAAATGAGAAATCATCGCGCGGAACCTTTGTAAGGTTGTAAGGTGTGTATATATATGTATATATATATATATGGTGAATCAGAAGTTTTGTCATATAGGCATATGATTTATTATACATGGGCATCCTATTAATTCTCTCTCTCTCTCTCTCTCTCTCTCTCTCTCTCTCTTCTCTCTCTCTCTCTCTCTCTCTCTCTCTCTCTCTCTCTATATATATATATATAATATATATGGAATGAAATTCACAATTAAACACGTGAAATGAATGAATGCTGCAAACCCACAAAGAAATAGAAAAAACGATTCCAAGGCATTTTGTGTATTCCCTGACGAGGTGTAGCTCCGAATACACGAAAGGCCTTGGAATCGCTTTTCTTTTTCCTTGTGAGTTTGCAGCATATATATATATATATATATATATATATATGCAGGAGGAGATTGTAGATACCAATCGACCAGGGAAGTACTTCGGAATGGATGTTAGGCAGGAGTTAGGGAGTGCTGGAACTCCCGTTTCTCCTGTCACTGTTCTCCTTAGCTGATATTTTCCGTGTCTCATCTACCCTGTGAGCAGTCCAGCTTGCTCTCAAACACACGCTTCTCCCTCTACTCCTCACTACACATGCATGCATCTTTCACACTACAAAACCTGTTCAAAATTTATATTAGAAAAAAAATGGCATCATTGAGCCTTGGAGACCTTGTTTATGGCTCTCTCCCTCTTCTGTGTAGGAGTCGCTTTTGCGGGCGCTCGCCCTTAGCCCCCCTCCTTCCTACATATATATATATATATATATATATATATATATATATATTATAAGTGTCCGTCCATAAAGTTCAGCATCAGAGAAATTAAACAAATTATAATTAACAAGTTTGCTATCATTGTGTACTTCATAGACATCCTGCAAGGATATAATAACTGATCACCCGACGGATCATTGGGATGGCAGGTAATAATAAGGTTGGGAAAATGAATTTCAAGAGGAATTTCTCTGAACTCCAAGATCGTCGTTCTACCTCATACCTATTGTTCAAAACAAGATTCGGGTATGGTATATATAATAATGATAATAAAATAATAAGTGAAGAGGACTAGAAACTGGCCCAGCGCCCATACACACACACACACACACACACACACATACATACACACACAGAACAAGACACTTTTTGTCCTCTAGAAATGCCCTAAATTTTCTTGGTTTGTTAGATGGTCAATATAACAGTGAATGATAGAAACACAAACATATCCCCACCCAACTTGGACACAAACCATCATCACGTGATTTTATTTTGTATTTTGTTAGATTCAGTTGTAAATAACAATTATAAAAATAAATATTTTGGAAATTGAAATTTTGAAGGAGTAACTAAAATTTCGTCCAAATGACACTTTATCCATCATTTTTTAGGGTTTCATTAAGCTAGGTTAGGTTAAATTTGTGTACGTATGTGTGTGTGTATGTTTTGGGGATTATTTAACTTTTTTCGTAACAGCAAAGGTCTTACGACAGAGGGGACCGATAGAGTTACGTGGGATCCGAACCATAGGTTGCTACATTATCTGGATGCAGAGAACGGTCTCCCATCCAACTACTTTCCAGACCCATTGCCGCTTAATTTCGCTGATCGACGGGAAGTGATGTTACAACATAGTCACGAGGTAGCTTTAGTATAAGTTAGGTTGTTAAAAGGGGTTTAAATTGGATAGGGGTAAGAGAAACCTTTCAACCTTTCATATGTTCCGTGCGATGATGACTCATTTCACCAAGGTCAAGCTTGTTGCCCCTCCTCTTCATATATATGTATATGTCTTGTAATCTTGTGGATGTTCCGTACGTTGGTTTATCTTCACACAGCGGTCAAGCTGGTGTACCCACCTCTAAACTTGGCCTGATATAGGAAAAGGTTGGTGTCTTGGGCTCTTCATCCCACATAGACAGGCACACTCGGCTCATCCGGGAGCGTCTTGAGCCAGGCATCTAGTCTTCTGCTTTGACATCAGTGGTATTTCTTATTTCTTTAGGTAACTAATCAAATAGTCTCCGCCCTACGACAAAAAGGCTATTTTCCTTCAGAGATGGGGATGTCTCCTTCTCTGGCCTTTAGTTTGGGAACATTACACATTCTACCTTTCCTTTTTCCTAGTGTTTTTTGGATTGTTACCGGGTTCAGTTTGAAGTTAGGCACTAGTTTTTTATTTTCTATTATTTTCCATATGTATATTATGGTCTCTCTCTCTCTCTCTCTCTCTCTCTCTCTCTCTCTCTCTCTCTCTCTCTCTCTCTCTTCCTTCTTTCCAGCGAATATAGATTTAATGTATCTAGTTTTTCCCACTAATTGAATTTTTTGCAGCCATCGATCATGGCTGTGAAATTTCTTTGAATTTCCTCTAGTTTATTAATTCTTTCTTTTTCATATGGGGGCGTCAAAACTGAGCAGTATTCAGGTTTTGGTATAGTCAGTGTTTGCAGCAGAGGAACCATTCCTTTCTTGTCCCTTCTTTTAAAGGTTCTCAGTAACCTTCTCCTAACTCTTTTTGCTTTGATAATAAAAACCCACTCTAATAGACAGACTTTATTTCCACAACAGTTTCGATGCCCACTGACATCCTCTTCGGGTGGATACGGAAAAACGAATGAACCAAAAACAAGAGGGAAAACAGTCCAGGGACCATTAAGAAATTCGCACCTGGGTGGGCATCGAAAGTGTTGTGGAAATAAAGTCTGTCTATTAGAGTGGGTTTTTATTATCATATTTTGACCTTCACGTAGAAAAAAGTGTTTTTTTTGCATCTTTTTGCTTTGTTTATCGCTATCTGATTTTGCGTCTCAAATTTCGCATCATCGATCATTATACCTAACTCCTACATCTTTTACTGTCGTGTTTCTCTGAATTTCCTGTCTATTTTGGGTATAATATGCTGTCTAAGTTCTTAATTTCTTCCATGTCTCAAAAGCTGAGAAATTTCGATGTTAAATTTCATGTCATTGGCTTCTAACCATTTGTATATTCTGTTTGTGGCCTCTGTTCGGCTTCCACCCCTACTGCAGGGGACCATTCTGAGTTCATTCCTATATATATATATATAAATATATATTAGGGATTATAATTCAGGTGAACGAAAATATCAGAGAAAAGTTTTGTGTTCTCTTGAACGAAATCAGGTATCACGTGGAAGATTGTTCTGTGACGTCATTCCTATCTCTCAAATTCCTGCGCGTGAGTGCATGCGTACACAAGCGTCTGTGTGAGTGTGTACGCCGACAAACCGTATCAATGTACGCACAAACGTGTAAGTGTTTTTACAACGTCCATCCGACTTTTTTTTTCTTTTTTTTTCTGTGAAATCTTAAGTGTCGCCATCTGTTGAAGAGCTTCTGAATTGTTTACAATGTTTTTGTGATTGAAAGTTGTTTACATAATAAATAACTTTGGAATTATATATATATATATATAATATTATATTATATATATATATATTGTTCTTATACTTATGTCGAAAAGGTGTGTTTGTTCCAATATATTAAATCTTCTTGGCAGAAGAGGGCCATTGTCAGAAAGCTGTTGAGTTTCATCGGGTTATGATTTATATATTTATATATATATTGCCACACAAGGTCATCAGTGTCGAGTTGTGTGTGCTCTTCTCTGTAGTATATGACGTTACATCATTCCTTCTTTTTAGGGTTTTTTTCACAAGATAGTTCACTTTTCAAGAAGTGAGATGTAACAGAACAAAGTTAAAATAGAAATTTTTAAAGTTTTATCACTATACTTATTTAGAGGGTTGTTGACGAAACAATACTTTCACCAAAAAGTTATCCAACCAACAAACCGAAGGAGCACGAACTGGCATTCCGTCTTGCCATGTCCTGAAGAAACTCCGGTGGTGCCACGTTTACAAAATATTATTAAAATTGCGAAACTTTAGTCAAATAATGATATTAACGAATGAATTTATATAATTTTGGGTTTATACTTAACTCTTTTATGTAATTTTATATTAGCGGAAAAGAACACTTACAATTTAGGAGTCTCCGTTTAAAATTAATATAGATTTGGCACCCCTGGAGAGTGTCGTTAGGCTTATCGAAAAGGATGCCAGACATCAATTAATTTTTTTTTAATTAAATAAAAAATTAAATAGTAATTAAATAGAAAATTATATATATATTAATAATAACTATGTCATACATAATATATATACCTTTCAACCTTTCAATGATTCCTCATTTCACAAGTAATAATAATAATAATATTAATAATAATAATATTAATAAAGGGGTTTGAGCAATGGGTCGCATTAGTTGGTTTGAACATTGTGCCAGGTTCTGTCCCTCCTCACTGACTGAATTATTAGAGGAATGGGCTGTATCAGTTGGCTTGAGCGCTGTGGCAGTTTCTGGTTCTCCCCAATGACTGATTATTAGGTTAAAATAAGTTAACATTGAATGAATTAATTAAGCATAAGCAGAGAGTTAACATTACATCACTGGGACTTACCTTCTTAACATATATATGGTGTGTGTGCGTGTGCGTGTGTGTGTGTGTGTGTGTAAGTGTATTAAGTGTCAGCAAGGAAACCGAAATAAGATCTCAAACGCTTTTGTGTAACTTTGTACCTCGTCAGGGTTTTCTTTTTCTGTATTTTTAACATACGTGTAACTCATATTCTACTAATAAATAGTAAAATAGGCAGGTGGTAAAGAGAGAGAGAGAGAGAGAGAGGTTTCTTCTAGGAAATGAGCAAAGCCTTTGTGTTGAAACGCAAACACTGAATATTGGAAGAGATTATACAACACGATTTTAAGTCATTACGGAAAGTTTTCACAGAGGACAAATAAGAATATCCAAAAATTCATATACTGTTTTGCAAATTAGAATTAATTATTATTATATTAAAAAGAGGACATTTTTAAATAATTAATAATTAACTTAACTTGAATGTTATTATTATTATTATTAAGTATAGAAAAGCGTGTTAAAATACTTTATTTATTTCTTTTTGAAAATAAAAATGCCATGACCAGGATTCGAACCTGGGTTATTGCGGCCACAACGCAATGTACTAACCACTATACGATCATGGCTGATTCTCGACGAGAATGGAGAGGTAAATTTTAAACCTTTAAATAACGAAAAGTGAATGGAATAAAGACATTTTTTGGATCTTTTCTCTTAGTGAAATTTCTCTGATTTGGATAACTTTGATTAACATAGTAGAAGTTAAATAATTGAGAGAGATTAAATAGACAGAAGTATGAGACAAATTTTAATACTATAATTCAATGTTAAAATGCACACACACACACACACACATATATATATATATATATATATATATGATGCAAATCCACATAAAAATAAAAATTATTCGAAGGCCTTTCGTGTATTCGGCCTTGGAATCATTTTTCTTTTTCTTTGTGAGTTTATTGAAATTTTGATATTCCCATCAATCTTTTACCGTTAGGTGGGGCAATGTATGATACTATCCGAATGTTTTGACTCCTCTTGCTGGGTGAGACGGCTCCTTGCTCTCCCCTATGCTGTTTAATGTGTATATTGACAGATTAATTGCTTCACTTAATGAAGCAACAGTGGGATGTTGTATGGATAACACAAGGGTAAATAACTTAGTTTATGCCGATGATATGGTGTTAATAAGTCCCTCTGTTAAAGGTCTGGATCGGCTACTAAAAGTCTGCGAAGTGTGTTCGCAGAAACATGATATTCTTTCTAATGTTACAAAAACTAAGGTTATACAATTTCATCGTAAGAGCTGTAATCAGCCAGCTGATATTAGGTTTAAAATGAATGGTGAAGTAATTGAGGAAGTACAAGAGTTTAAGTATTTGGGTCAAACTATTACCAGCTCCTTGAGTGATGACTCGGGTATAAGAAAACAATCTCAAAGCCTTTGTGCTAAAGCGAATATGACTATAAGGAACTTTCGGTTCTGTACAAGTGAAGCTAAAGACACTCTCTTTCGTACTTTCTGCAGTCATATATACGGATAGCAACTCTGGGTGAATTATATAAAAGGTTCTGGCAGAACCCTAAATTTGCTGTACAACAGGTCTTTTAGACTCTTACATAAATTACCCCCGAGATGCTCAGCTTCGCAAAAGTTTGCTACCCGCAATGTCCCGAGCTTCCCGGAGGTAACAAGACGTGCTCAATACAGTCTAATGCAAAGAATTAAAAAATCAACCAACCCGATTATCCAAGCTATCCATGAGCCCTGCCGTTTATCCTCTAAGTTATGGAATTCTTGGTATGAAAACGTCTGTCTGTAGCTCCACTTAACTTCGACATTACTAATTTCTTATCAACTGTATATATTTCTATCCTTAGTATGTGAACTGTCATTGCAGACCCGTAACTAGCTAATTTTGCGCCCGATGCAAGATCATAAAATTGCGCCCCCTATTCCTATAACACTACACGATCCTCTAAGTCAGTGGTTCCCAAACCCATGGTCGCGACCCAAGTGAGGGTCGGAAAGGTGTTCCTGAGGGTCGCGGGACGGAAATTCTCAACGACTGATTCAATCAAACTATATGAATATAAACACAACGTATCAAAATGATTGGTCATTAACACTGCATGTACCAGCGTTTAGGGTCGCCAGGCCAGGACAATATTGTATTCAGGGTCGCCACCATAAAAGTTTGGGAACTACTGCTCTAAGTGGTAACTTTCTGTAATGCATCATCGATACATTGTCTGCACAATAGTGTTTTTGTAGGGATTTCCATTTACAGAAATGTTCACAATGATTAGTTGAATTTTCATGTTCTAAATACGGGTTAAATTTTTCCAGTCATTAAATCCTGTTTTCTGATTTGCAATATTCGATTTGGAAAAGCGCTGATCGAATAATATGGATGGAAAACAGAAAATAAAGTACTGAAAAGTACTGAAAATTTATAGAAATGCGCCCTTTCCCTAATGGTATGGCGTGCTTGGGATAGTAGATACATATTTTATATATTTTTTTTGCGCCCCTCAGCTCTCAGCTTTGCGCACCCGAGGCAAGTGCCTCACTCGCCTCGCCCTTGTTACGGCACTGTGTCATTGTATTAATAATACTTGTCATATGGACTATAGTCTGCCAATAAACCTTTTCATTTTCATTTTCATTTTATATATCATATATAGGTGTATCATCATCAGAATCAGAAGTACGCAGCTCAGTACCATAAGGTACAGTACTGGCCCCACTCCTGTTCATTATCATGCTAACAGACATAGACAGTGGAGTAAACAGCAACAGTATAGTAACATCCTTTGCGGACGATACAAAGATCAATAGAAAAATCAGCGAGAAGTGGAGGCCTTCCAGAGGGGCACGAACAAAATATACAAATGATCAGAAGACAACAATATGACATTTAACACAGAGAAATTTCAGCTCTTGACATATGGTAGAAATGAGGATGATGATGCCAAATTCGAGACACAAAATCAGATAGCAAAGCAAAAAAGAGTCGCGGGACAGGTACTAAGAACGTTCAAAAGGAGGGACAAAACAGTAATGATCCCCCTCCTGAGAACACTACTCATACCAAAACTTGAATACTGCTCAGTTTTGACGTCCCCATATAAAAAGGAAGAAATTAATAACTAGAAGAAACGCAGAGATATTTCACAGCAAAGATTGATGGCTGCCAAGAATTCAACTACTGGGAGAGACTACGTAAACTAAATCTGTACTCCCTGGAAAGAAGAAGAGAGAGGTACACCATAATCTACATATGGAAAATCATCAAAAAACTGGTACCAAACCTAAAACTAAACCCAATTATCATTCAAACAACGCTGGAAAATAGGAAAGGCAGAATGTGTAGTGTTCCTAAATTAAAGACCCGACAAGGGACCTCTTCAACACTAAAGGAAAATAGCTTGGTTGTCAGAGGGCCAAGACTTTTTAACCATCTTCCAAAGGACCTCAGAAACGTTACAGGGGTGAAAGTTCAAGTCTTCAAGAGAAGACTAGATGCCTAGCTCAGGACGGTACCAGTTGAGCCGGGTGTACCTGGCTATGTGCGGTGGAGAGCGCGAGAAAGCAACTCGCTCCTCCACCAAGCCAGGCCAAGAGGCGGGGCCACCAGCCTTAAACACGTGAAATGAATGAATGATGCAAATCCACAAGGAAAACACGAAAAGCCTTGAAATAATTTTTCTTTTTCCTTGTGGATTTGCATCATATATATGGTTAACATTGTTAACGTTTAACATACATGTGTCATTAGATGAAGTTCAAGTTTGAAGAAAGGTTTGCCTGTGTCTTACAAAACGCCACTCTGCCCATACATGCCCCAGTCAGATGAGCAGCTCGCGGTATCATTGCCAAATATATACACAGAGGGTCAACGTTCTGACAATGCTTCAGTACGTGGCTCATCACTAATAGAAGCAACAATGCTCCGTGTATATATATATATATATATATATATATATATATATATATATATATATGTTTGTTTGTAAACTTGATTTGTTTGCGTTAATAACCAACCTTGGTTAAATAAAAAGAATAAACAATGAACGAGAAGTTTAATTAACAGGTGCATGAGAAATATTCAATTTAACACTAGCGTCAACATAAATTTTTACATTTAACATATTAACTTCTACATAAAAAGAAGGTTTTGGTAATTGAGTTCGAATTTGTTATGGAAAAAAAATTATGCGATGGCCGGGAATCGAACCCGGGTCAACTGCTTGGAAGGCAGCTATGCTCACCACTATACCACCATCGCTGAATCAAACGTGGTAATAATTAACTTATAAAAGGAAAATAAATGAGTCGAAAAGACGCTATTGTTAAAAAAAAAAACATTTAACTGACTTTAACACGGAATATATAACAAATTTTGGAGGACATGTTTATTTTTCTACCAATTAATTTGGCTCCTTAATTAAGTAATTTTTTTTCAGACTGTTGAAGGTGCAAGAGTTAGTGAATTAGGTGTGGGGGGGAGGGGCGCAAGGCGCAATAAGGCTAACAAAGAAAAAATAAAAGTAAAAATCTGGATATTTTCATTAATTTTATTCACTATCACCATACCCGGTTAGGTTAGGTTAGATTATTTAGATAACTTAACATATACTATAATAAATTACGAAATGAAACATTTATTTTTAATGGTACGCCACACTGATTATGGTACCAATAATTTACATTCCATCGATGCCATTTGGAGTTGAAATAAGGGGGCGCGAAGGGTTGGCTTTCATTTTGAATGGAACGTTGGAGAAAAAAATGGGATCTTATTAAAAATTTGGACTGTGTCAAATTTTTTGGAAAATTTTGTCACTAGTACAGTTTTTTATGCTGATTCTAAATATGCAACTCATTGTTTGCAAAAATAAATATTTAACATTTTATTGGCGTTTGTTTGCAGGAATAGTGCTAGCTTCTGCATACGAACTCGCATAAACAGTAATTTTTGTCGTTATTAATGTTCCCTGGTCAATTGAATGCCCGGTTAGGTGAATTGAATACCCGGTTAGGTTAACTGAATGCTCGGTTAGGTCAACTGTACGCCCTCGACGATTGGTTAGGTTGAGTCATAATATTTTCGTTAGTTTTAACGAAAATATCACGACTTAACCTAACCAATCATCAAGGGCGTACAGTTGACCTAACCGGGCATTCAATTGACCAGAGGCAACTCGCAAGTAGATAGATTACAGGACTGCCTTATCATATGCTCACACTGCAACAATAATATTCACACTAAACTAGGTGTAAGCAGGCAACAAATAAACATTCATAACAACAAAAATTACTGTTTTTTGCGAATTCGTATGGAAAAGCTGGCACTATTCCTGCAAACAAACGCCAATAAAATGTTAAATACTTATTTCCGCAAAAAATGAGTTACATACTTAGAATCAGCATAAAAAACTGTACTAGTGACAAAATTTTCAAAAAAATTTGGCAGTCCAAATTTTTAATAAGATCCAAAAAATGTAGGAAACTCTGCCTTCAGGCTTAAGCTTTTGACTATATACTGGAACTTATATATGTATATATGACTACATATATATATTATATATATATATATATATAGGAGGTACATTGAAATACAGTTTTGGGCACATAAAATATGTATATAATACGATACGAAAGTGCGAATGTGGAGGGAAGTATAAACGTTCGAAAATTGGAACATCAGGAAATAGAGCTCGTTAATAAATAATACAACGATAAAGCATCAGAAATAAACAATTGGTAAAATTACAGCAGTCGGAAGAAAATAAAAATCAAACGCTTAAAGTCAAACTTGAGTGAGAACAACAAAGGTATTCTGTCTGGAATTAATAATAATAATAATTAATAATAATAATAATAATAATTAATAATAATAACAATAATACTAATAATGGTAACGATAATAACACGAATATTGGTGGTTGGGGGGGTGGGGGGTGGGGGAACTCAATGATACTTACAGGAATAAGGACGGGAAAATTAAACTGGATTATAAAGAGGTATACTGGAGAAATATTGAAATCGTAACTACAAAACAAGGAAAAGATAAGGTATTAAAAGTTTTTCCGAATTTTATTTTGGGTTTGTTTTTATGGGGAGGTGGGGTGGGGGGGGGGGGGTGGGGGGGGTGGGGGGGGCAGGTTATGCAGGTTTCGACGCAATCTTCTTTAAATTCTATTCAGTTTGAGTTTACATATTCAGTTTTTACCATGTTGAGTCTATAGATATATATATAGGAAAAAATATTCTACACTAAATACAGGCCTGTATACGGACGGTTTGTAATTGCGAATACTTGTAGTTTTTGGTCCAGTTTGTGTAGAGCAAGCCTGAGGTAGTACGAGTGTGACTGTGCTCGATACGGGTAAATTTGTGCTGCTTTGGGGAGGAAACAAAAACATGCAATGTATCTTGCTCCTGAAGAATCATGCACCAGGACTGATAATAACTGGGGGTGTCTGCGGTACAAACTAACGAAAATTGCAATAAATTGAATACGGATATGGATGTGCTTTGGACTAGACTAAAACAGAACATTGTGGCTTTTAGTGGTGATGAACCACGTACGAAAGCCTCGTCAGTACTGTGACCCCCTATTTGCTTGGCAATGCTACTGCGAGCTGCTCGTACCCTGAAATGGGCGTATGGGCGCAATGGCGTTCTATGTATGATAAAAAGATGTTTAACTCTTCATACTTCCACTTAATTAAACTGTGAAGGCATCGATGATTATATATAAAGATAAAAAGGATGATTAACACCCACGTCAACATTATGAAGATTTAATATCAGACGTTTCGGAAGTTAAACCCCATCATCAGTGGCTAAAAACAATGAAAAAAAGTAAAAAATACAATATATATATATATATATATATATATATATATATATATATATATATATATATATATATATATATAACGGGTGTGCCATAAAAAAAGTGTACATTTTAAAAAGGCTATAAAATCAACATTTGTCATTTAATTTTAATAAAACTTCTACACAATAAAACATATGTATTTATCTATATACAAACAAGTTTTCAGACTAAAATATCAAATAATTCAAATTGTATCAACATTTAACGAAAGAGTATGATTTTCTACTTAACACGCAAAATTATAATTATTTATTAAACCTTTTTAATATTTTTTTTTTCTAAAAATAATTTTTAATGTAAAATTTACCTGAAATTATTAAAAAATTGTTCGAAATGCTTTCCTTCCATTTCAATAACTTTTTTATTCTTGGCCGGAATTCATCTATGGCTCGATTTACTTGTTCATGTGGAAGCTCTTCCCATTTTTGAATGATGATCTCTCGTAAATGAGCGACATCTTTTATCCTAGTACTGTAGACTCGCCCTGCTAAGTTCTCCCATATTCCGGCCAAGAATAAAAAAAAGTTATTGAAATGGAAGGAAAGCATTTCGAACAATTTTTTTAATAATGTCAGGTAAATTTTACGTTAAAAATTATTTTTATAAAAAAAATATTAAAAAGGTTTAATAATTTTTGAATATTAAGTAGAAAAATCATACTCTTTCGTTAAATGTTGATGAATTTGAATTATTTGATATTTTAGTCTGAAAACTTGTTTGCTTATAAATAAATACATACGTTTTATTGTGAAGAAGTTTTATTAAAATTAAATGACAAATGTTGATTTTATAGCCTTTTTAAAATGTACTCTTTTTTTATGGCACACCCGTTTTATATATATATATATTATATATATATATATATATATAGATAGAGAGAGAGAGAGAGAGAGAGAGAGAGAGAGAGATTGTTATACATGACAGTAATGTCAAAGGGGAAATGGTAACAAAATTAATCAAAACTTAAAAAATGGACTCTTTCGTGAAAAATGTTTAAAGAAAACAGAAATAAAAAAAATAAAAAAAATTTATATTTGTCTCCCGTGAGTCCATCTGTCACCGCGCGTTATGAAGGGAGCGGGGGGAGAGGATATTTCCATTTACAGTACAGTTTTTGTCTACTTAGTACAGTACAAATTTAATATAAAGATTCGTTTTTGACTCTATATGAGAAGAGTGAAGAAATCTACAGCTCAAAAAAAAAAAAAGCCATCGTGAGCATTAGAGACCTTGATTTCGGCTCTGGCTTTCTTATGTAGAGTACATTTTTTGGCGGGTGTACGCCCTTGGCCCCTCCTTCCTACATTTAAAAAAATTCCAAAGCATGGTAAAGAAACTTTACGGTTGAACTCATAAACTGATTAATTTTCGAATTTACTGTAACTCCTCTCCGGGCTAACAGTCACAAAAAACATTATTTTGCCTGTAACTGCTGAATTATTTAGTATTTCTGTATTCTTATTCAGTACGTTCGCTATACAGGGTGGCTCAAGATAAAGTAACCCCATTGAGTTTTGTTAAAAGAAATAATAGGGCTACTTTATCTTTTGGGCCACCCTGTATAGATTTGACGTTTCACTAATTCGATTCGATAATTAACTTTAAAATGAATGTGTTCATAAAATATGTGTTGCAAAAATTAATTTGCATTGAAAGCCAAGATCTCCAAATGGTGTTACAGGAGAACATTGTCAATCATAGAAGGTTGGTTGTAAAACGAAATCGTTTACACCCAAAATCAACATTTTTGTTGTCGCAGTAAATTTCAATGTTTTTTTTTATTTATTTGAAACATATTAATCTGAAAGTCTGTCCATTTTAAAGGAAATAAAATTAAACTAATTTTGCTCCTCTTTAGAAATTAGTAACTAGATACTAGTTAAGCTTAGTTAGTGGAACTAGGTTATAACACTTAAATTTTGTTAATAATAATAATAATAATAATAATTTTCTTTGTTTTTACCGATAACACGGTCAACGCTTCCCATATATAATAAAGGCAACAATCTAAGCTCATTTACTATTTGTACTTCAGAAAGAGAAATCGGTGCTACTGTAGTATGCGGTCTACCTACGATTGGTTAGGTTTAATCATGATATTTTCGTTAAAACTAACGAAAATATCATGACTAAACCTAACCAATCGTCAAGGGCGATTAACATTGGGATGTAAACAAGCAATTAGCAAACAAGATAAGAAACTATACTTCAAAGGTAGACCGCCGAATCGTAGGTAGACCGCATACTACAGTAGCACCGAGAAATCTTTACAAATAAATTTTAGTGTCTCTTCTTTATTGTGTGTGTGTGTGTGTGTGTGTGTGTGTGTATCTTTTATTACTTTATGCATTAATAATTAACAAGAGGCATCAAAGTGTATTTAACGCAGCTAAATCCCTCCCTCCCCTGCTTCCCCTCCCCTCCCAAGAAGAGTAATTTCCCCAAGTTATTAACAAGCAATTTCTTTTCACGACCTTCATGCAGAAAATATGAACTGTCACGTTAATTGAAACTTATACCTATATATATATATATATATGTGTGTGTGTGTGTGTGTGTGTATATATATATATATACACACAAATGCCTCTGCTAAACTAATCAATTATCGTGTCGTTCTACTGTTTATTCCTTTCATTTGCGTATTAGGAATTGCGGGATCAAATTACGGGCTGAGAAGCCTTTGATGATTAGGATAATAGGGATAAGATAGAAATCGATTATGAAGAACTTGCTTGGATGATTTTACTCGTACCTTCGCATCTAAGAGCTTAATAGGAGGAGGAACAGAAAGCGGTACAGCGCTCAGACCAACTAATGCGGCTTATTGCTCTAATTCCTTTATATTATTTTTGCTACAAGCTTCATCGGGATTCGAATCTCGGACTTCAGTGTCTTCTCTTCGGTTATGGGAAGAGGGTATTACATACCTAATTTTAGTGTGCAGTGATAACCAATATGCGCAGTAATAATTTCAGTTTGTGCAGTGATAAATTGAAAATCTGTGCAGTGATAAATTAGGTTCTATATCGGATATAGAACCTAATTTATCACTGCACAAATTGAAATTATCACTGCACACTAAAATTAGGTATGGGGTATTAGCTACTGAGTTACGGACGCCGGTTTTCATGTGATACACCATAATATACAGTTTACTACACATGCAAAACTCTTTTTCTAATTTAAACTAAGAAATTGTTTGGAAAATATCAAAATTATGAAGCTTTTTTTTTGTTAAAATTTAACTAAGTAAATGATGTTACTTCAAAATGAATTTGATTTAGAATTTTTTTTTTAGGCGGGAAGCAGGGGCCAAGGGCGAATGCCTGTAAAAACGCCTCCCAGAAGAAGAGAGATGAAATCAAGGTCCAAAGTTTTCGAGATACTTGGACATAAATATTTACTTAGAATGGGCTTCACTTCATGTTGGAAATATGAAAATGATTAATTTCAAGTAAACCAATCTAAACCAATCTAGTTTAAGCTCAACCAAATTTACTTTAAAAGTAACATAATTTATTTCGTTCAGTTTTAACAAAAACGGGCTGATTATTTTGAACACACGTAAAATTTAATCACGGGTAAATTCCAGTAAAATTCTTTGTTTGAATTTATATATGAAGTTTTTACAGTGTATACTTGAACTGCATTGTTATATGGCTTCATTGGTGTTATAAGTGACTGATTCAAAAGTTATTTGTCCAATAAAATATCAATTCGTAACACTAAACAACGTGTGTTCCACTAAATTGAATATAAAAACATGGTGTACCTCAAGGCTCAGTTTTGGGTCCAATTTTATTTTTATTGTATATAAATGACCTTTTACGCTCTTCGAATAAACTTAACTTCATAATATCTGCGTATGACAAAACAAATAAAAGTAAAAGACATTTACGAATGAAGTTGCTAAAGTTGTGGACTGGTTGAACTTCAACAACTTTTTAAAATATCACTAAAACGAATTCAATGATTTTTAGTAACAAGAAAAATATACATTTGAATGAACTTAATACTGGATCCATTGCCATAAAAGACAGTACAGTAATGAAATTTCTTGGAAAAATACTAAAAAAAAAAATTTGCAGCAGAATTAAGACCACATAAACTACAGTATACAGAGGGTTGACAAAAGTGAATACACACCTTCGGTTTTTCCATAGTTTTTAATTTGATAATAAAAGTCAATAACAGAGTTAATGAATCAATATATTTAGAATAGTGTTGCTTTTTCCTTTGCATTATGTAAAGCTGACACACGTTCTGGCACTCCACTGACGAGCTTTGCCATTTGTTCTTGAGGACAATGAACGTGGTGTCGATTTACTTTTGCCAACCCTCTGTATAATATACAGAGGGTTAGCAAAAGTTTTAAAAGTCCTTCTAGATATTATCCGGAAGGACTTCTAGAGACATTGCAGTAATGTCCACACTTAAACATATAGTACACAAACATATTAATTTTGCATGTAACTCTTCTTCTTTAATGAATGTACCACATACTCGTATGGTGAAACTGTGTTGACACCTCTTTAAACAGTATCTTAATTACTCAAAAACGATCAGTAAGACTATTACAAATTTCTTTGCTCGTACGACTACGTTCTTTAAAGAGTTAAAACTATTAAAGATCAAAGATATTATTAATTAAAAATTTACATAAAGTCAGTAAGTACTTCGTACTCGTAAAGACGCTCACTCGTAT